>JAJLVM010000179.1:0-151970 GCA_030570285.1 Pichia norvegensis
GACATAATACAGAAGTAAAGCAATGAGAAGAAGATAATACCACCTCTTGAGAAAGCACCAATAGTTGATTTTGGAGTTTGATAGTAAAGAGAACCAACAATTAATGATTGAATAATTGCAGCAGAAGCTAATGTTAAAGTATAAGCTTTATTATTTTTAATATTTTGGAATCTTCTACGCAGGCATAATTTCAATTGTTGAGGGAAATTAATAATATAAGGAGATTTCTTTGAAGTGAATTTTTGTTTCTCCTTTGATTCAACATCTTTGAAAGCTTTAGCAGTTGAGACAGCAATTTCATTTGAAGCTTGAATTTTTTCATTAATCAATTGATCTAATTTTTGATATTCTGGGGAGTTTAACCAATAAGATTCGAATTCATCAGCATTCAATGGAGGATTAAAGCCAGGTTTAATAATTCTTGCTAAAGGATCAGTAACAGCTGTTAAGAATTCAGCAGATGTTTGTCTATCAGGTTTAGAATAACCCATTCTTTCGAAATAATCAACAGCTTCATTGATTGGACCAAAATAAACTTGACGACCTAAATAGAGAACTGTAACATTATCGAAAAGTTTGTAAATATTTTCAGAAGCTTGATAGATAGTAACCAAAGTTGTAGTTTCAGTAATATTAGTTGAAGTTCTTAAAGCTTCAGTAAATTCAAGAGCAGTTGAAGCATCTAAACCTCTAGTTGCATTATCAAAGCAAAAGACAGTACCTTTAGTAACCATTGCTTCAGCAATAGAGACTCTCTTTCTTTGACCACCAGAAATACCTCTAACAAAATCATTACCAACTAAAGTTTTCTCAACATGTTTTAAACCAAATAATGTAAGGTACAGATCTTTAATTGTATTAATATAATCATCTCTTGAAACGTTATTAATTCTAATTGCAGGAGTTTTACAACCAACAGCAAATTGCATTGTTTCTTCAACAGTTAAGTAAGGGAAATGAACATCCAATTCTGGGTTATAGATCAATTGATTTTTATGATGTTTAAACATTTCCTTTGATTTGATACCACCGAAATAAATTTCACCTTCATAACCTTTATAAGTTTGAGTTTCACCAGAGATAACTTTTAAGAAAGAAGAACAACCAGCACCAGGTCTACCTAAAACCAATGTCATTGTACCAGGAGCACAATAACCTGTTGCATTTTTAACGATTTTTCTAGTTTTCGGTAATTTGGAGAAATCAAAAGAATTATGTTTCTTTTTGATCATTGAATGAATTGGGAAAATGATATCACCGAAATCTTTAACAACGGAAGCAGAAGTATTGACACCAGTAATTGTTAAATCTTTGAAAACAACTTCACAATTTTTAGCTTTAATACCATTATCTTCATTTCTATGAGCCATAAATTTTAAAATTGCTTGTAAATCGAAATCGGAAGAATCGACTCTAAAAGATTTCATATCAGATGCTGTTAAATGTGATAAAGTTTTAGAAAGTTGAGAAAGTCTTTCCAAGACTTGATCATTATTATCATGAGTGACAGCTCTGTAAATTTGAGTAAAGTTATCATTTAAATCATCAGAATCATCAGGATTTTGAGGGTTAAAAGTTTGAATACCATTATTTGAACTTTCACTAGCGCTTGAACTGTGCATTTTGTGTTCGTCTTCACTAGATTGTGCCATTTTTAATAGAGGATTGAGGGTAAAAAAATATTATTATTATAGTATTATTATTGTTATTATAATTATTAATTTGTTATGAATTGTTTTTTAATTTTTTTTTTATTCCTCTAAAACTATTAAGATTGAATTTGGAAACAAGAGGAAGTGAATTTAGAAAGAAGAAAGTGAAGAGAAAAAGAGGGATATTAAATAATTTGGATTGGATTGACTAAAGAGAAAAATGTAACAATTTGTCAGCGCTAGTTTGTAGGAGTTAAGAACAGGGCTGTGTAATGTTATAGTTATAGCCCTCTTCGACAGCGGAGATAACTGGCAGACAAGGGCCCAAGGAGAAAAAAGCGATGTGGTGAGGGAAAAAACTGGAAGTTTAGTGCGGCCCGGGGGGAGAACTGGGAAGGACTGGGAAGGACTGGGAAGGACCGGGCAGTCCCGGGGGGAACTCGTGGGGACTTCGTGGGGACTTCGTGGGGGACCTCGTGGGGGCTGAGTCAGTCTGATGTTATCCCCGTTGCCCCGACTACGTTTACGCGGATAAACGTCGGGGTTAATTGCCCCGTGCCTCTTTTCTCCCTCGGCAAGCGTGTTTCTCCCAGCGGAGATAACCGTTTCCCGCCCAAAGAAGCGGGCCCTCCCCTCCAGCCTCCCCCGGTTCCTCCCGGTTTCCCCCCGGTTCCCCCCGATTTCCCTCCAGCCTCCCCCCGACTGCCCTAACTCCCATTAACTCCAACAATATCCAATCTCCGAATCTTATACCCGATAGCATCAACGTGTAACAGTCTTAGATAAGTTGATAGATAGATAGATAGTAGACAGATAGTAGATAGTAGACAGATACATAAATAGATAAGTACATAGTTTCTGTTATACAATTCTACAACTTACTCTCATGGTTTCTATATTCTGCTACACATTCAAGTTCAACTTTAACTGCTGGATTTGGGAATCCTACAACTAAACATGACCTACCTGGTTGTGTGCCAAAATGTTTAGCATAAACTTCGTTCACTTCACTTCCATATGATGCATCACCAATAAATAATAAAACTTTAATTACTCTATCAATTGATGTACCACTAGCATGTAAAACTTTCTTCAAATTTGAAATAGCATTTTCAGTTTGTTCCTTAACAGATTCTGGTAATTTACCATTCTTATCTGTACCCAAACATCCTGATGTAAATACATGTCCATTGCTTTTCACACTAGGTGAAAGTAATGGATTACCTTTTTCACCAATCTGTTCCCATGTAATAGTCTTTGCCATTTCCTTAATATTAATTCTTTAATCCTTCGAAAGAAGAGTCTTTTCACTATTTACACAACTCTTCATCTACGTGATCAAACTTCCTCGAAACCCTATTTTTTTCATTATTAGCCGCACTTTGCATACCTAAGCAGCGCTTAACTGGTGTATACACCATAAAGAGAGGGAGAGTATGATAACAGTAGTCCACTTTATCATTATAAAGAACAAATCAAAATGTATCATCTACAGCTGTGTTTATTAGTTAAAATTACACTCACAGTATACCTTTTCAGTTAGGAACGTATTTTGTAAATAACCATTACAACTAAAAAATGAACTAAACGTTCCTCTACCTCTACTCTTCTTATATAACATTCCAAAATATACTCCTTATCCTTAAATACAATCACATCTTAACTGACAACCTACTTCAGAGATGTGCATGCGTGCGTGGAAACTCAAAACATGCGAAACGAAAAGTAATCCTGATGTGATGCGAATATCCTCTAACAATTGAACTTCCCTCTTCTACAGGACAACAATGTCAAATCACGCACTATTCAATGATCCTGATCCATGGGCTGAAGATCATGATTCTAAGAAATCAATTGATAAAACTAGTTATAACATCGATCCTTCCTTTATTAACCCCATCGTCACAAATAGTTTAAATTTGATGGGTAATTCAACAACATCTTCAATGCTTGATTCAGCAATTGATGCTATTGATTCTTTAAACTTCGATTCAGGTACTAGTTGGGGTAATTATAATTCATCAAATATACTGCATAATCAACATAATAACGTAAATCAAACATTGAAAACTCATTCAACATTTACCGACTCGACCGCAGAAAATTCTCCTTTCCAAATTGATTTTACTAAACCGAATGATGATAATGACGAAGATATTGATGATGATATTGGAGATGACGAAGTAGATGATTTAGCAGAATTTTCAAACTCGAAAATTTGGTCTGATGCTGATTGTCAAAAATTCAACCCATTGTCAAATAAACATGCATTAGATGGAATTGATATTAAAGTTAAAGAAATACCAGAAAAGGAAGGTTTGGTATTTAAACACATCAATTACTTAATCTCTCATACTATTAATTTTGGTAATACCAATACGTCAGATGATGCAGCAAACAAGGAAACAAAAATTATTAGAAGATACAGTGATTTTGTTTGGCTCTTGGAAGTTTTATGGAAAAAATATCCTTACAGGCTTATACCTGAGCTTCCACCTAAGCAATTTGGATGTATGTATTGTTTTAATATGAATTTACAACAATAGATTTTTTTTACTAACACTTTTCTCATTATAGTAGCATCTTCTAATGATGCATTATTCTTACAAAGAAGACGACGTGGATTACAAAGATTTTTGTATCAGTTATGCAAACATCCAGTATTATCCAAGGAAAAATTAACAATAATGTTTCTTTCTGTACCAAATGATTTCTCCAATTGGAAAAAATTTGCAAATCTTGAACTTCATGATGAATTTAGTGGAATACGTTTGACAATACCTAATAGATTCAAATTTGATTTATCAGATATCTTAAATGGTTTGAATGATACCGATAGTGAGGAATTGGATACAAGTCAACCTGTTTCAAACTACTCTCAAAATCGTAATGATTTTGTAGTAAACAGCATAAATCAAATATGGAATGAAGCACCTCGTAAATCTAAAGATAAAGATTTCATATCCAATGTTACTGCAATAAATGAAAATCTAACCAAACTTGCTGAAATATGGGCTAAACTTTACACTTTAGTAGAGAAAATTGAAAGAAGAGAATATGTTTTGGCACTTGATCATAATCGATTTGGTGTATTACTTGAATCCATTAAAACCGTTGATACTGAAGTTTTCGGAATGAATAACTTATATATTGATAAAAACAGCCGTTCTGATGAAGAAGTTCAAAATATGTCAATCATCAATACCATCATTAATCAACTCTGTAAATATTTCACATCAGAAAAGAAACTTAAAGAAGATGAAATGTCTGAAATTAGTAATACAACGCTTGAGTCGTGGAAAATGTTTCAAGATTATTTAATAAGCTTACATTTTTTAATTCAAAGATTGTTCAACTACAAATCAGAAAGTGAAAGGGAAATTCATGAGTTGCTAAGTAGAATAATGAAAATCACAGAAAAAATCAAAAAAATGAAAATGAAATCTGATATTCGAGGATCTGAAATCGATCGAAGTGTTAATGCTTTAAATCAGTCAGTAGATCAGTTGAATTTGACAATCACACGTATAATCCTCGTCAAAAATAACTTTGTTAATGAATTTAAAATTTTCCAGAAAATTAAATACTTAATCTCTCAAGTTTTACAAGATTGGTTTGATCAAAGAAGTAGATACTTTGATAAGAGAAATGATTCAATTCAACAACTTTTCAATCAACTTAAAGATATGCCATTGGGTAGTTAATTAAGATTTATATAGAATACTTTATATGTTTAAATTCTTATTAGCAAAGCTATGCAATTTTTTTGGACGCATTTGTAAAACCTACACCTTTACATGTTGCAATAAGAGCGTCTTCAATATCTTCATCTTCTTGGAAGTAAAACTCGGTGTTGAACAAGGCTTTGATATCTCTTAATGTTTGTACCAATTGTGCATCAATTTGATTCTTATTGATAATAAATCTACCAATATCTTCTTTACCTATAGTCATGAAAATAAACGCCATATCAAGTAATTCCCTTGGTACACATCCACTGTTCTCTATAAGTTCAAGAAATCTGTATGACAAAGATTCAGCAAGATCTTCCGGAGTTTCACCACTATCAGCAACATCATCTAAAATATATCGCAGAGGCGTCTTTTTAGATTCAGTAAACAATGTTAATCCAAAACCAGGAGATTTTCCTGAATTCTCCCCCCTCCAAACGTCCGTAGTAATATTCACTTCACATCCCGTCGCTCTTAGTACGTCTCTCGCTGAATCCACCAAACGATTTACAACAGATGGAGAAACTCTTGTACACCAAGCAATACCTCTGATAGAAGCAATTTTTTCTATAGTTAGTTGATGGATAGTTATAGGCTGTGGAATCAATGAATTAACCAATAAGTGTACTTCACCTCCTGCATTCGGGTATGAACCTCTTTTCAAAGTGTGTAACTCAACGTCCTTAATACCAAACTTATCCATCAACGGAATAAATCCCCATTTAATAAAATCTAGTCCAATTTCATTTTTATTAGACGTAAGTCCTTTGAAAACAATAGAAAATTTCTTCTTAGAAAATGGAGCAAGCATCAACATTGGAACAATAAAATATGATAAAGATTTAGAAACAGGACAATTATGGGTAAACGAACCTCCAATGATCAAACCTGGGCGATAAATGAGTGATGTACCAGTATATGAAATTTCAATAACTGAACCATTTGTGACAGATTCTAGAAGTCTTAAAAATGAAACTTCATAATCTAACAAACCTGGATTTAAGGAATCTGACCGAATATTGGATATCTTGATTGATTTACCAGAAAGTGTTGCCAATACTAACCGAGTTGTGAAGTTTTCATGAGTAGAAAAATGCAGTATTTCCTTCGATGCAGTAGACATATTGCCCTTCCTATTAAATGTAGCTCAAGTAGAGGTTATGTCTGTGATCTTAAAGAAATAAAAAAAATGTGAAAAATTTCATTCCCAATGCGGAAGGCATGAGATTCTGTGGTGTACGGAGGTTGTCTGAAAAGGAGTTCGGTTGATATTACCAATCGAATTGGATGGCGTTTTCCCTTTTTAACCAACAATCTTCAATAAAGACAGGCAAGTAGTAGGAACCATGTCCGAAAACATGTCAGGACAGCCAAAGTCAACGCCCGATGTTGGCACACCGGTAGCAGAGAACACCAATAGTTCACAGGGCACGGTACCAGCTGGAAACCCAAACAGCGGAACGGGATCTTCCAAATCAACTGCTTCTAAAAAGAAGTCCACTAGAAATGCACAGACAGATAATCATGAAGTTTTGTCTGATGCTGTTGCAGCATCTGGTTTGAATATCAGAGCAGAAGAAGAAGCTATGGTTCAAGGTTTATCTATATCGAAAAAACAAATCGAACAAAATACATTTCTAAAGCCCCACCAACTCAATTGGTTTGCGCAAAAAACTTTAGAAGAACAGGGTATAAAATCAGTACATATAGATGGAGAAGTGGGGAACTTGATTTCTGCATCTTGTGAAGATTACATGACGTCGATTGTAACAGATTTGATTGTTATGATGAGGCATAGAAGGCATCTGTCAGACAAAGCGACCAAAGAGATCATATCGAAGGGGTCAAACAAATCCAAAATATCCAAAATGCTAACAAGTTCTGGAGCCAATTCCAAATCAGAGCTTTCCAAAGCTTTACGTGAGCTAGCCTCGAAACATAAGGAACGTGAAGAAAAGAGACTAAGGAGAAGGACGATGTTAGGATTGGATGAAGAAAAACCAGAAGAAGCTTTAATGCAAGATCATAAACAAACTAATCTCACAGCCTCAATGATGATGAGTGGTTCCAAAAAACAAAAATATTCATGGATGCAATCCGGATCAGCAACGTCTTCAATTAACTCTCGTGGTGATAATGGTATCAGATATAGAGAAGCACGTGAAGAACCTCAGATAGTTATGAGAGATTTGATTGCAGCTTTGGAAAACCGCAGAATAGGTGTTTCAAATACTTTGCTTAAAGCATATGCTCGTCTGAAAGATTAATTCAGCAAGAGAATAACTCTAAATTGTATAGTAACTATAATCATGTAACAGTATGAAATTCATGTAATGATTTTGCGCCTTTTCCGTTTACCAACTTCGGCATGTTTTCTAATTCTGTTGATTTCAATAGTATCCTTGCTTTTGTTATCAACATCATCGTCATCATCACTATCTGAATAATCATTGAGAACTTTACTGTTACTCAGTTCAATATTTAGTTTTCCCTTTTGTTGGTTTTGTTCTTTCTTAAATGATGTGAACGCTTGCCTTGCCTCTTCATCCAGTCTTTTTTCAATATCCGACTCTATTTGAGACAAATCCAAGTTTTGCTTTTTATTATCCAATTCGTTGACTTTTTCTTGAAGAACCTCTAACTCTTCAATTCTTTCTTTCTCCTTTTGTTGTTCAGATAACCTCTTTTCAAGTTGTTCTACACCTGTATCTTGTGTACCATGCGTATTTTTCCCTTTTTTCTCCAATTCTTTCAATTTTTCCTCTTCTTGCATCTCCTTTTCTAGCCTCACAATCATTTCATCTACCGTCTCCTTCTCCTTGATCTCTTTCGCTCGTTCATAGTTCTTCTTGCAATTCTCTACACAAGTGTAATCCCCGTTTTTTGGATCAGTTTCAAAAATTAGTTCCGCATAACACCTTGGACATCTGATCCTAAATCGTATTATCTTGATACCTAAATAATTCTTCTCTGTAGTTTCTTTCCTGGCGTTGAACTTCCTTGACTTTGCTATGTACTCATTGCAGTGAGTACATTTCATGGAGAACGGAATCATCAATCTAACATTTGGATCTTTTTTCACTGTTTTCACTCCAAATTTGACATCCTTTGGATCCATATCCGGTGGATAATACCTATTTACTTCTTTTCTACTCATATGGAAATATAATATTGGTCAAAAGAAGCAAATATGACAAGTAAGTTTTCTTCTTGATAGCTCAAGTTTTAGATTGTCTCGGTCTTGACAAAAAAAACTTTGTTGTTGATCTTTGTAGACCCTAGAGCGTGCCTGTTTATTTACCTTGATCCACGTTCATCCAATCAATAAGAATCATTATGCCATTCAATTTGGATACTGAGGTGAATTCTTTCACTATCGATGCAAAAACATCACAACAATTTGATCTGGCATATTCATTGGACTCCGTGGCTAACGCATTAGCAAAATCGCCTATTTACATCACAGATGAGACTATTTACCAGCAAGCCAAGGATTTAGTTGTCTACATACCCGAACTATCAGGTCAAAAGGATATGAGAATAATGAAAACTATATTTTATACTCTTACAAACTCTTTGCAAGCAGAGACAGAGTTGATTCAGGCTTCGGGAAGTAACTTTGACGCGTCAGAACACAAGGAAGTTCTGTATCGTCACGTCTGTCTTGTTTACATGTCCGTGCAATATTTAAATGATATGTTTATTCATGAAGAAAAAGCTAAAACTAAAAACACTCATAGGGATAGTTCAAAGAAAAAACTCAAAGAAATGCATGAAATCTTATCATCTATTTTGAAGACATTTAATAATGTTTTAAATGCACCATTGAGTTTGATTTTACTGGGTGAACAAGAACCTGTGGAATTTTGTGATGTGATTCTAAAGTCTATTTATTCATTAATGATGGGAAAGGAAGCGATGAAGGATAAAGACAACAAATCTGTTTTGATCAATGTCTTTTGTTTGGTGGCATGTAACTACAAACAAAATGAACAAGTTTCAAGTCGTTTAGCGATGGCATTACCATTTTCGGAGCACTTACCAGATATAATTGCGGAAATAATAGCTGCAGCTTTGACCGGTTTTGGCAATAAGCATCTTTTAACGGAAGTGTTGCTCAACCTTAGTGATTTAACTGAGTATGGTGCAAACTTAGCCAAGCATGTTAGTATATTGCTTGTTAGATTATCCGAATTGATGGGTACTGAAACCATGGAGAATATTGAACTATTTACCAATTTTGAAAAAACAGGACCTACTATACGCTCGTCCGTTATGATTGTTTATGCAAATGCAATTAATCTTGTATCATCCACTGAAGAAAACTTAGAAGAGTATGAACGGTATGTTTATGAGTTAATTGATACTATTGAAAAACATATATTAGACTCATACCAAATTGTACGTCAAAAATGTTTCAATGCTTTAGAGTTGATTCAATCTAAAAGAGGATCATATCTTAAGTTCAATGAGTTTAGGATGAGATGGACTGCACTAGCTACACGGCATCTTGATGATAAATCATCCTACGTTCGAAAGTCGGCGATAAATTTACTGAAAACTATAATTAGACATCACCCCTTTTCAAAGAATGATGGAAGACTTAGGTGGTCCTATTTTTGGGGGGAGTACGTTGATGCTACACGAAAGTTGAAAGAAATAGAGGATGGTCGATATTATAATACATTTAGATTAAAGGAATTAAATGATGTTACCGAAAGAGAAGTTTCTACTATTTTTGCTGATGAATCTTTATATAACGTGTTAAACACCGAAGAAAGGGGCACAGAAGTGAAAGACATTTTCAAAACAGTAGGAAATGTACAGAGGTATGATGAAGACGAACACGAGGAAGAGTTGAATAAAATATCAAAGGAAACTTTTGAGTTGGTTCTGAAGAGGAAGTACTGTCGTGACGCATGCATATTTATTAAGATTCTCGATAAATCTTTTGAGATAGCTGGATCGTTTCTTAACTCTAAGCTTAAAAGTGATACAATTGCAGCGATTGAATATTTCACTGTTGGTGATGCGTATGCTATTGAATCAAGTAAGTTTGGGATCAAACAAATGCTCCATCTTATTTGGAATGGTGGGTCTAATGAAGACGGTAACAAAGTTGTAGAAAAATTGATTGATGCATACGTTTCCATGTTTTTAACACCATTTGAAGAGGAGTCGGATAAGAATAAAACAATGTATATTGCTTCTTCTTTGATCAAACTTACCTATAATTGCTCTATGGCAGATTTGATATCATTAGAAAAAATGATTGTTGAGTTATGCAAAGGAAAGCTTGTGGATGAATCCAAGGCTGAACGTGAAAAGGCGGATTATGTACCAAAGAAAATTCATTACATAACGCCTAGTGTAATCAAAGCAATTGAATCCAGTTTTATCAAGTATCGCTATTTCAAAGAGAGGAGGGGTGCAATCATTTTATTGAGTATGATTGCGTTATATGATTATCGTGTTGCTTATAATCGTATACCATTATTCCTTCAATATGGTTTGGACTCTGAACATTTGAATTATCAAGTTGCCACATTTACATGCATTGCTTTGAGAAGAGTGATCCCACAAAAATTGCCCAAAGACTTTATTTATCCTAACTTTGGAAGTGCTATTGAAAAGTTGAAACACATACTTTTGCTTAATACCGTTGATGGGGATTGGTATAACTTAGCGTCTGAAGCGCTTAATACATTATACGAGATTGATGGCCAAGCAGATAAAACCGCAACAGAAATATTAAGAGTAAAAGCATTGCAAGTTTTCAGCGAGAATGAAAATGATGGTTTCAGTCGTACTTCAGCATTGTCACAATTTTTCTTTTTAATGGGCCATGTTGGCATTAAGACAATAATATACCTTGAGAAATGTGAATCTGAATTTAAAAGGAAAAAACAGGAAGCAGAGAATAAGAAGAACGAAACTGATGCGGAGCTTGATATGATTAATAGTAGAGAAGATGATTTTACTGATGCAATACAAGACATAAAGGAGAAGGAGATTTTATTTGGCGACGATTCCATTTTGGCCAAATTTACACCATTACTAGACGAGGTCATCACAAAACCAAGGAAATATCCAAACAAGATGCTCCAAAGACAAGCTACATTATGTTTTGCAAAATTTATGTGCATTTCGTCTAGATATTGTGAACAACATCTCAATTTGTACCTATCTTTAATGCAAAATTCAAAAGATGATATTACTCGCTCCAACTTAGTGTTAGGACTAGGTGATGTTGCAGTATGCTTTAATACGACTTTTGATGAGCATAAAGATGCATTATACAAACAATTGCATGACAAGCAAAGGTCTGTTCAGCGTACATGTTTGATGACAGTCACATTTTTAATTTTGGCAGGACAAATCAAGGTTAAGGGTCAATTATCACAATTGGCCAAACTTGTTGTTCATGAGTACAGTGGGTTGAGAACAATGTCAAGAATGTTTTTCCAAGAGTTAGCAACCAAAGATAACGCGATTTATAATGGATTCATTGAAATGTTAAGTGGGTTAAACTTAGATATGAAAAGAACAGAGAAATTGAAAAAGGCTTACGAAATGATTCGTCGAACCGGTAAGCGTGCATTTTTGAATGATCTGGAAGAACAAGAAGAGGAAGAACAAGAATCTAAAGATGGCATGGAAAATGGGGAGGGTAGTGATGAACATCGAAAGCAAAAACTTGATGACGATATGGATGAAGATATTTTGACGAGTGATTTGAGAAACAGACACGTTTCAAAGGAGAAGGCTGCACTAACGAAAAGGGCCAAGTTAGAAGAAATTTCTATTCGTAAGGAAGCTGCTTCTTTGAGCGACTCTGATGTGAGTAAGTTATTTGACTTTAACAAATTCAAAGAAGTTATCAAGTTTGTGTTGCCGTTTGTGAACAAAGACAGGCAGAGATACAATTTGATCATCAAGCTGGATGGTAAAATGAAAGTATGTGACAAGTCTGAGTACGACGCATTGGCTTTTTGTGTGAAAGAGTTGATTAAGAGAGACGAGTCGTTTAACAAAAAGGATGGAGATACGGATAAGTCTAAAACATATGAGAGGATCCTTGAGAAGATCAAAAAAGCTGAGGAAACAAGGCAAGGTGTTTAGACTGACAGTTTATGGTTCATCGTTAATTATGGGAAGAAATATATATCTACAAGTTTTTTTTCAATCTTATATATAGTCGACTATGCGTTGTCTTTATTTCTTGGATCTATCACCAAAAAACTCATCAGGGTGTTCGAACACATTTTTAGCTGTAACACTACCAAGTTTGTAATCAAGTGGCAATTGCTTTGAATATAGTTTTCCGGAATGTAGATGATCCTTAACTAAATCCGCTAAGCCTTCTACAAACATTGGGTCACCGTTCAAAGACTCGCATCTAACAACTTTTTCAGGGTGATCCATTGCCTCGACTAGCTCTATATCGACTTCGTGTAACGTTTCAATGTGGTCAGAAGTGAAAGCAATAGGGACAAGGACAACACCTGGAACAGACTTGTTGTCGGTAATTCTCTTACACGTTTTCTCTGTTTGTGCACCCAACCATGGTTTAGGACCGACTTGTGATTGCCAAGTGAGTCTGTATGGGTTAGAGAAGTTCAACTTTTGCATAACAGCGTAAACTGTAGCTGCAACTTCTGCAGGATATGAATCACCTCTGTTAAAGGAAGAGAATGAGCTGAGAATTGAATAACAACTTCATTTCTCACATCTTCTGGGAATTTAGCCAAAGAGTCTTCAATGTGTTTGGCAAAAGTATTGACCAAGCAAGGGTGTTGTGGCCATCTGTCAATAATAGACCATTTGATTTGACCCTCTTTGTCGTGAATCTTTGAAAGTCTGTAAAGGTCATTGATAGAAGAAGCAGTGGTTGAGTAACTGAATTGTGGGTACTGTGAGAATGCCACGGCTCTAGTTACACCATCTGCAAGAAGTTGCTTCAGTGTTTCTTCTGTTAATGGATGAGCATAACGGAATGCGACGTATGGCTTATGTGGAGCAGTTTCTGGTGAGATCTTATCGAGCCTTTCACAGGCCTTGGCTGCCTGGTACTCGGACCATTTACGGATCGGAGAACCTCCACCGATTCTAGCGTAATACTTTTCAATCATCGGAGTTCTTCTCCATGTGATAAACTTTGCAAGAGGACCCTGTAATGGTCCAAGAGGGATCAAATCATTATCGGAGAAAAGACGCAGTAGAAAATCTCTTGTTTCAGAGACTTTAGAAGGTCCACCCATATTCATAAAAACAACGGCAGTACCATTTGAATTGTTCTTAGCAGCGTTAGCAGCTGTTGAAAGATAACGAGATGCAGCTCTTAGCATTTTAGTTGGATGTAGAAGTTGAAGATGTAGAAGGAGAAGAGAAAGCTGAAGGAGGGCAAAGGAAAACGTTTAGTTTAAGTAGCTCAGACTGACTATTAATGCGAACAATGTAACGTCATCGAGGGATGAAAATTAGTTTCGCTGAAGCGATTGTTGATCTTTTTTTTGTTGCTTTTGGAATGCGTTTTGGAAGCTTATGGAACGAATATCTGTGGTTGAACTTTTGGCAAAAGGCAATGTCTTTTGATGTTCAATGGGACAATGTGTGCAACGATGCTATTTTGGCGGAACAGCTACGAGACTTTCTTAACTCAAAACTATCCGTAGTGGATCTGCCACACTATCTGTCAAATCTGCAAGTTGTCGGGTTTAAATTTGGAGACAAAGCTCCGGAAATTACTATCCGAGACATCAATGTTCCCTTTGATGAGTTTTATGACGCATTACGAGAGGAAGAAGAAGGAGAAGGTGATGGTATTGGGGTAGAAGAATTACATGCCCCGGTACCGCAACCGCCAGATGCAATGCGCAACGTGCATTCTATACCGTTAACTCCACGTCGAGAAGGGTCACCCTTTGGAATACCGTTGCCATCTCCTGGAGCAGGTTCAGGAATGAGTTCAACGACCACGAAATTATTTGCCAAGAATCCATTTTTAATGCCACGTAATAATTCAGGGATGGGACAAATGCGACAGTTTGGGGTCGGATTGGCAAATTTCGGTGTTGGTGGCGGTGTTGGAACACCTGGAGTGATAGGGAATTCTGGGGGTACAGGAGGTGCAGTTGAAGGTGCAGTTCCACTCGACTACAGTGGTAGCAGTACAAGTCATCTAGAATCAGAAAGTGACTATTTCCAACAAAACGAAAGCTACAATAAATACAACGATGATACGTATAATGTTGCTAATGAGAGTATAACCACTAGTACAAAATCTGAGCGTGACCGTGGGATGGACATACAGTTCTCTGTGGATATTGACTGGGATTCACAAATATACATTGAAATAACATGTGATTTACTAGTGAATTATCCAGCACTAGAGTTCATTCGTCTTCCGGTACGATTGAAGATTACTGATGTGAAGATACACTCTTTACTCATAATAGCATATATTGCAAAACGTGTCTTTATATCTTTCCTTTGTGACATTGACGACGATGATGAAGACACGAATGTGAAAGGTGAAAGAGATGGTGGTGTGGAACGTGATAGTGAAACAGACATTTTAATTACAGCAGTTTCCGAACTTAACCTTGAGTCTCGACAAAACTCCAAAAGTCATGGGCGACACGATCGTGAACGGAAGAAGGGGAAAGATAGGATCGATATTATACAAGATATGAATATTGAAGGAGAGATAGGAAGCGGTGTTGATATGAACGGTGAAATATGGTCTGAACAGATGGCCATGGACGCTGATGGTAATGGACTTGTGCTGCGGAATATTGGCAAGATTGAGAATTTCCTTTTGGGTACACTTCGAAACCTTCTGATTGACGAGCTTGGCTGGCCTGATTGGATCGAATTGGATTTCAACGAGTCAGACGAGGAAGAAATCAACAGTGAAGAGGAAGATGAAGAAGTGAAGGAAGAAACAGTAATTATGAATAGTATCAAAGTAGTTCCTGGAGACCACACAGTAAATATGGAACAAGCTTTAGTCAGTGATGGCGAAACGGATGAAGAGAGGTTTATACGTGCAAACCGACGTGGAAGTCGTCGTGAGAGCCGGTTGCGGCGAGACCGTGTCAGCAGACCAGACTCGTACGGCGACTCCGAATCTGCATACTCTCACGAAAGTTACTTCACCAGTGGCACAGATTCCACAGGTACTGACAGTGATGACGGATACTGAGCGATTATGATGTAGACGTAGAATGAAGTTTTATACTGAATAACGACTCTATTGCTGAGCCACCTATGAAATTTTGGCGGGCAACGTATAATTTGATTTTACAACAAGAGTAAGGGTGCTTTGATCTGTGTGACTGCTTGTGACTTGGTAATGCAGATGATAGAGAGGGTATGTGTACTAGGGAAGGTAGGAATGCTGCGGCGGTATGTACACAGTACGAATGTTTTGCAGAGGGAAACACATTATGACATTTTAAAACTCCCACACGACTCAAGTACATCTGATATAAAGACACGATTTAAGAAACTTTCATTGAAATTGCATCCTGATATTCTTAAATCACAGGGACTTGACGATGCTGAGATGGATGAACGTGCGGAAGAGTACTTGAAAGTTAAGAAGAGTTATGAAGTTCTTGCTGACAGTTCGAAACGTAAAGAGTATGACGTGAAGATGGGTATTCGTCGCAGAGGTAGTGGAAATGGTGGTAGCGTATATGATAATGGGTTTATGAGGGAGGCAGGTACGACACAGCATTTCCATGCTGCTAGCCGACATCGGAATGATGTTCCACATTTTGACTGGGAGAAGCATCAGGAAAGAAACGAACGAGTTGAGCGGCGCTTTATGTACAACCAAAAGATGAGTCAGACTGTGGATCTGTTTGGTAAGGACTTATATTCAAGAAATTTAGGCAAGAATGGACCAAAGAAGGGTATATATAGAGATTATGGACGTCCACGTAGCGTTCATGAACAAGAAGTTGAAGGACGGCAAGTTGCAATAAAAGTTGGAGGAACTGTTGTTGCATTGTTTGTTCTGTGGTGGGTGTTATGCAGCGGATTTAGTACGAAAAAGAAAGATGAAGGAGGTGTCAAGGTTGCAAGTGATAGGAAGGTAGATATTGCAGCAGAGGAAAAGAACCGTGTTAGCCGGAGTGGATCTTCCATTAGTGTGAACAACCGATACGGTATGATGTTGATCAAAAAGAAAGAAGAAACGGGAGCAGAAGCAGAAGCAGCATTGAAGGTGAAATCGGATGCAATGGAGTTACCATCAGAGGTGGAAGATGTGCGCACAGATTTGGACGTTTTCGAAGAACAAATGAGTGAAACTGCAGAGTAAATAAATTAGTGTAATCTATATACTAAACTAAAGATTCTAATTATTTAACAAGTTCGTGAGTCTTGACTTCATCAAGATACTTGGAAATGTTCTTGTATTGAGAGAAATCAATACCAAAATGAGCAAAAGTTGAGAAGATTGCATTTGCAAAAATATCAACAGCAAGGACTCTATCAGCAGCAAGGAATTTGGTCTTACCCTCAGCTAAAATGTTTTCAACGTAAGTAGCATATTTAGCAAAGAGTTCATGGCCTTGTTTCTTGGATGCTTCATCTGGGGACCAAGCAATTTTGACTAAAGCATCGATGACGTCGGAGTTAAAAAATGACATCCATCTAAGATATTCAACTCTCTCAGTTTTAGTCTTACCAGTAAAATCGGCCTTAGTTTCGTCTTCTGCGTTGAGAACAAAGTATTCAATAATTGCTACCATTTCAGTGATCTTTTCACCGTCATCAGAAATAAAAGCTGGGGTTTTACCAAGTGGGAAAAGTGTTTTGAAGTTTGGATCTTCGTTATGTTGAACAGCCTTAATTGTGTGACCGCAGTAAGAAGCAAGAGCTGGTAACCAAATAGATCTTGGAGAAATAGAGAAAACGTATAAAGTACCTGAAACCATTGTATTTGTAATTGAAGTGTGGTTAATAAAAAGTTTAGCAAAAGAGAAACGTGGAAGAAGTAATGGCAAACGTGTTGGTTTAAATAGTGGCAAACTCAACGCGGTTAAGTTAGATAGCAGCGAAACTGGCAAGCGGCTAACACTATTTCAAAGTCCGCAATCAGTAGCACTTTGGAAGGCCTAGCATCGACAATGTTACATTAGTGACCAAAGAAAAGAGGACACGTAAAAGTAAGGAAACAATATAGAAACAATGTAGGCTTACAGTTGAAAAATGTTAGTACAATTAGTTACAAATTCGTTTAAATAGCATTTATTGATTATTGGGCAACAATTTCGTGAGTTTTAACAGCATCGACGTATTTAGCAATATTAGTGTATTTGTTGTAACTAACACCAGCATCTGCAATACGTTGAATGATGATATAAGCGTAAATATCAGCTGCGAGAATTCTATCAGCTGCAAGGAATCTAGTCTTACCTGTGGCTAATTCACCTTCAATGTATGATGCGTATTTTTCGAATAAGGTAATACCTTCTTCCTTAGTAGCTTCATCACGTGGAAATACAATTTTAACGAAAGCCATGATCAACTCAGAATTTAAGAATGACATCCATCTGAGATGTTGAACTCTTTCGGTTTTAGTTTTACCAGCGAATTCAGCCTTGCTTTCATCGGTAGCATTGATGATAAAGTACTCAACAATTGCAAGCATTTCAGTAACTACTTCACCATCATCGGAGATAAACGCTGGAGTTTTACCAAGAGGGAAGATAGATTTGAAATTTGGATCATCCTTTGCTTCCATAGCCTTGACGGTATGACCGCAATAAGATGCTAGGGTTGGTAACCATGCAGATCTTGGAGCAATATTGAGGATGTATAGAGTACCGGAAACCATTGAGGGATTATTTAAGTATAGAAGTGTGCAAGAGATTAGAAATATTCTAGAATTGAAACAGCAACTAGTTTAAGTAGGGACCGTTATTTTTCGAAAATCAAAATTGATTATTAATCATTAGTGCGGGGTTTGATATGCCAGTCAGACTTCTTGAAACACTTGTTCAACTTTAATTGGTACATTAGAAAGGAGAGAAGGTATTACTTTGTACAAGTTAAATAAATTCATTAAAATTCACTCATTGCTTATTAATTAGAAAAAATAAATGGTATACATATTAATATATCGCTTACTCTTCACTTGAGAGAGCACAAAGAGCAGCACCAACAGATGAACCATCTTTAGAGATATTGATATGTAATCTACGTTCACCCTTTGAACCGATTTGAGTTTCAGCAATTGCGTCACGCATCATTGTTCTGAAACCAGGATAAAATTCAACAACTGCACCATCAACACCAACATCAACTTCGATATTATGACCTTTAAATGCATCGATTTTCATTGTTAAAGCAGCAATTGGAACAGCAGATAGATGAGCTGCACGTTTAGAGATTGCTCTGGTAATTTTTTGAATAGCAATTCTTTCCTCGTGTGTTGTTGGTAAACGTAACATATTCTTCAATTCTAATTCTGTTGCAATCAGGTTTGTTGAATCATCAATTTCGATAAGTGATAAACCTTCACTTGACAATAACCAAGGAGTTAATAATCTATGTGGAAGACTTTCAGCACTATATTGATTAAGGATGAGACCTCTGTTATGTAAGTCGAGGATCACGTGACGCAAGATTTCACCAAGGAACATACCGGAGATACGTTTTTCAAACATGTGGTAACCAGGGTTAGAAGTGACTTTATCGACGGCTTCATCGTAAGGTGTTACTGGTAATTGTTTAAGTTCATTATCAAAAGAACCCCATTCAGTATTAATAACCATATGAGTAACTTCTTTTGCACGTAAATCTTCAACAACCTTTTTTGGAAGTTTAGTAATATTTTCAAGTTTCTCATTGTAAGCACCATTGGTACCAGTACCAAAGATACAACCAAGTGAAGTTAAACCTTCTTTATTTTCACCGGTATAAGATCTAGCCAAAAGAGTACCAACGGTATCATTTGCTAAAGCTGCAACATGAACAGGGATTTTTTGTTCATCTAAATGATGTTGTAGAACTTGTACAACGTCTTTACCAACGGTATCAGGGATATCAAAACCTTTTGTCCATCTAATCAATTTACCAGAATTAAGTGAAGTTTGTTCAACTGGGAAGGAGAAAGTAAAACCTAATCTTAATTTACCTGCATCTGCATCGTCACCACCTTCTTGTTGAAATTTTTCAGCATGATGTTGTTTAACGAAAATACCAATTTTAGTTGCAAGGTAAGCAAAAAGTTCATCAGTTGTTGATGTCATTAAATCAACAGGGATTGGATTTTTCGCTTGAAGAAGTTTAAAAGTGTGATCACCATTGAGTTGAACAGAACAAACTCTGAAATTAGTACCACCAAGATCAGCAGCGAGTAATAAACCTTTCTCACTACCAGTAGGAATTGAGGTGACATAAGTTGGAATCATTGGCATTGAAACACGACCGACATTATCATGACTGAGACCGTATTCGGCTGAAGCAATGAATAAATCAACTAAAGCACGGAGCTTTTCGGATGAGATTTCAAAAGATTTGACAATATCGTCAACTGCAGAGCGAAGGTTGGCGTTCATTAATAGAATTGTATATAGATGATAAGTAAGGGAGAGGGAGGGAAGGAGGGGAGGGAGGAAAGAGAAAGATCGAAAGGTTAAATGGAAAGACTGCAGTGATGTTCTTATATACTTCTCCACAAAGTGGTTTGAGAGTTGGCTTGAGAGTGGGTTGAGAGTGGACCAGCCTCGGAACAGAACTGGATGCGGACGGAACAGATTATTCCGGGGCTGGGGAACTTGTCACGGCCAGCGAAAAAAACTGGAGTTTTTCCCGTTTTTGAGCGGGGAAGACCATAAACGAGTTACGTAAGCGCTGTTACGTAAGCGTGGTGTTACGTAAGCACTGCTTAGGTAAGCACTGCTTGGGTAAGCACTTTTCTTGTGACTTCTCCCGCTGCCGCTTTTGTGACTTCTCCCGCTTTGTTTTTCCGCCCACGTGACCGCCTGACTTCTCTTCAAACTAATCAATTTTTTTTTTCTCTCTAATTAGATTGAACATGGCTTCTATTATTCAATTATAATATAAATTGTTTCCTTCCCGATGCTCTTCTAATACAGACTCTATTTTCCTTTTCTTCCTCCTTTCTGCAACAACCACTCTATCCACTCTATTCAATGTCTGTTCCTTCTAAAGCCTGCAAAGTCATTCCTGCTTCTAGAATTGCTAAAACTTACTTAAATGAACTTACAGAAGCAACTTCTAAACTTGCTAGGAAACCAAAATTAGTCGGTTTACTCGCTAATGATGATCCTGCTGCAATGATGTATGCTACTTGGACAGGTAAAACGGCTTCCTCTTTAGGTTTCCGTTATGAACTTATTCAAGTCTCTAAAGATCAACTTGAAGAAGAAATTTACAATTGTAACAATAATGACGATATCAATGGTATGATTGTTTATTTCCCTGTCTTCGGTAATAAACAAGATCAATATTTACAACAATGTGTTTCAATTCATAAAGATGTTGAAGGTTTAAATTTTAAATATATCTCTAATATGTATCATAATATTCGTTATCTTGATGATGCACATACAATGAAATCAATTTTACCTTGTACTCCATTGGCAATTGTTAAAATACTTGAAAATATTGGTGCTTATAATACTGTCTTACAACCTGGTGATAGACTTTATGGTAAAACAATTACAATTGTTAATAGAAGTGAAATCGTTGGTAGACCATTGGCTGCTTTATTAGCTAATGATGGTGCAACCGTTTATTCTGTTGATATTAATGATGTACAATTATATGAACGTGGTGATGGTTTACGTTATAAACAACATCGTGTTCATGATTGTGATAAGACTCTCGAACAATGTGCTAAAATTTCAGATATTATAATCACTGGAGTACCCACATCAACTTATAAATTCCCTTCAGAGTATATCAAACGTGGTGCTATTTGTATAAATTTCTCCAGTGAAAACAATTTTGTCTCTGAAGAAGTTGAAAAAGTTGCATCCCTTTATGTCCCTTCGATTGGTAAAGTCACTATTGCTATGTTACTTCGTAACCTTTTGAGACTTATGGACAACAAAAATGCGGCTAATGCAAACTCCGTTGAACAAAAAGTTCAACCAACTGACACCCCACAAGCTTTATAGTTTCGTATAGATTTACACTCCCATCTCACCCGCACGAATTTTTCACTTATTAAGATTTTTAGTTTTTTTCATTTCAACCGTTTTGACACATAGATCAACCATCTCTTCATCAATCACCAACAACCAACACAAATGTCAAACATCCCTGTCATTACCACAGTAGCAGAACTGCGTGCACTCCGTGCAGAATATGCTGCTGCAAAAGCTTCTGTCGGATTTGTGCCGACAATGGGTTTCCTGCACGAAGGTCATATGTCATTAGTCAAACAATCATTGGCCGAGAACGATCGCACAATTGTTTCCATATTTGTCAATCCATCACAATTTGCACCAAATGAGGACCTGAACACTTACCCAAGAGACTTACCACACGATCTTTCACTTCTTGCAGAAACTTTCCCAGATCGTACAGTGGACGCAGTATTCGCTCCAACCGTTGAAGAGATGTATCCATCCGGATTTACATTTGACAAGGAATCACAACGCGGTGTGTTTGTTGACGTACTTGGTGTATCTTCTGTTCTTGAAGGTAGAACAAGACCTACTTTCTTCCGTGGTGTTGCAACCGTTTTAACAAAGTTGTTCAACGTTGTACGACCACAGAAAGCTTATTTTGGTCAAAAGGACGTGCAACAAACCGTCGTTGTTAAAACTCTCGTACGTGATCTCCTCATGGACATCGAAATCGTTGTTGTCCCCACTGTGCGCTCCCCAACTGGACTTGCCTTGAGTTCTCGAAACAAGTATCTCTCTAATGAGATTTTAAAAGATGCTACATGCTTATACAAGGGTATGGAAATTGCTCGCAAAATGTACATGGACGAACAAATTACTAACGTTTCACAACTAACTGATGCTATTGTGCGTGAAATTATCAATACAAACTCCGAGTTCACTATTGACTACGTTGCATTCAGCGATCCAACAACTCTTGCCTATATCAATACAGTTGATCCAAGCAAAGGTTGTATACTCTCACTTGCAGTATACGTACCAAACGCAAGTGGTGCATCTGAGAAAACCAGACTTATTGATAACATGATTTTCCCGGCATTAAATCTTACCGGACCTCTGTAACTGTACCAGCTGTGTAAATTCCAACTCTTTATGTTTCTGGTTCTCCCTAGTGGTAACTCCTCTAACCGCACGACTGTAAAAAACTTGTCCAAATTTAACTAGCCAATCTCCGTCAACAGCAGTTATACAATGCATTTGCTGCCTCTCACCAGTTAATAAAAGTTCATGAAATACAACATATTCAGGTAAGTAAGAAGTGTCAGCAAACACGGACGTGTTTGGAATGTACATTTCAATACCTGAACGTAAATGTTTATATTCACCATGTTTGCTGAATGAAGCAGCATTAGTGTACAAACAAGCTGAAAGACAAAACCTTACAGTATCCCAATTATCCATACATGAAGTTATGTTTGTAGAAATACGTTGATAAACTTGATGTAATTGATTGAAAATCTCCACGGCATTGCGTAAGGCTTTGAAATTAAGGTAGTTGCGATCACACCACGTGTGCTGTTCACGGATTGGTCTATTCTGTAAATTGTGAAACTGAGTAAACACGTTGAGTAAAGTAAGATGATCACTTTCAGGGACATGAAAATTAGACCAGGCATGTTGAGCACGTGTTGCCGTATCCGTATTTCGTTTAACCTTAGTGAAAAGTGGTGGAACGGATAATGTAGCAACAATTCGTATAGCTTCAGCTGCACAACCAAATTCCGGTTCGTTGGACAAAACTAAAAATTTTGCTAATATTGGATCAGTAGGGAAAGATGTAAGTTTACGGCCAAGAGGAGTGAGTTGACCGAAATTGTCAAGTGCACCTATAGCCCAAAGTTCGTACTGTGATGAATAAATAGCATCCTGTGATGGTGGATCAATGAAGGGAAAACTTGAAATGTTTAAGATGTTAAGATTCTTTAAGAGCAATACTGTATTAAGAAGGTTTGAACGACGAATTTCAGGGATTGGATCATCCCACATCTCTTCATTATAAGTGGAAAGGGTGTATAAACGGTAACATTCACCGGGACAAACTCTACCTGCGCGACCTGCACGTTGATCAGCCTGTGCTTTAGAAATAGGTAAAGTTTGTAATAAATCCATATTTAATTTTGGTGAATAAACTTTAAGTTTCATTAGACCTGAATCTATAACGTATTTAACATGGTTTAGTGTAAGAGAAGTTTCTGCAATATTAGTTGCAATTATACACTTTCTTGACTTTGTTGGTGAAAAAATCTTAGCTTGATCAGCAGAATGAAGATTTGAATAAATCGGCAAAATAGTTAATGGTTGAACATTTGAGTTTTCAAGTTTAGCAAGTGAATCGAGTTCATCTCTTAATGCACCACATGTAGTTTCAATATCTTCTTGACCAGTCATGAAAATAAGTATATCACCATGACGGTCAGTCTCCATTTCAATAGGTGTAGATAAATGAATTTTAATTGCTTGTTTAACTGCAGTGTCAATATAATCAGTTGGTTGAGACTGAGTGTACATAATCTGTACAGGGTATGTTTTACCAGGAATTTTAAACTGGACAGCATTGTTAAAGAATTTTGCAAATTTGGCAGAATTCATTGTAGCTGAAGTGATTATAAGTTTAAAATCACGTCTTTCACGTAGTACTTTTTTCAATATTCCGAAAAGTATATCTGTATTAAGGGAACGTTCATGTGCTTCATCCATAATAACAACAGAGTATTTAGAAAGAACTGGATCAGATAATGTTTCACGTAGTAGAATACCATCAGTCATGAATTTAATTTGAGTTTCCTCTGATGTTGTATCATTGAATCTAATTGTGAACCCAACTGTTGATCCTAAATTCACATTCATTTCTTCACTAACACGACGTGCCACAGAAACTGCTGCAACACGACGTGGTTGTGTAATTGCAATAAGGCCATTATTATGATACCCCTTTTCATAGAGGAACTGTGGTAGTTGTGTTGTTTTACCGGATCCTGTCTCACCAATAACGATAACAACCTGGTTTTCATCAATAAGTTGAAGTAATGGATCACGTACTTTATAAGCTGGTAAAGATTTTCTAGAAAAAGTGTTGGTGTTGTCTGTGGTGGTAGTGGTGGTATCGGATATATTGTCATCCTCAGATTGGTCTACTTTCTCTATACGTTTCCGTTTATCCAAAAGATAGTTTTTCTCAGCAGCTGAAACCGCTGCACGTCGACGTTCATTGAGTAAATGAGACCCTGCTTGTGCAACTCTGTAGAGATCTCCTGATTTATCACGGACAATTTCAGGAGGAATGAGTGATGTTTGCATTGGTGTGGATAAGACAGTTGTTGAAAGAAATGGTGGTGTTAAAGTGTGAGTGACAATACGACACGGTGTGTTTGTCAAAGTAGTAGATGATGGTTCTGCCGGTTTTAAAGCGACAACTTCATCTTGTTTCACTTCTACAACTTGTTCAACTGATGATTTTTCCTCTTGCAATGATTTCTTGAACTGAACGGCAACGGGGCGTGACTGTCGTTTCGGAAGAGGAGCTTCTACAGTATCATCGTCGGAGATATGTTTATTATCAAGTTCTTCATCACGTTTTAAGCTGTCTCCTTTCTTGACAAGCCTAGACCGTTTTTTAAACATGGTGTATTTGATGTGTTAAAGGTACGGTTAAAAAATAGTCTGATGAAAATTTAGTTGATTAGATGGCTCAGTCAGTACAAAGAGATTAAGTCAAGTATGGGCGCGGCTCAGCCGAATCCTGATAAAGGAGAACGGAAATTTTCCAGCGGCTCAGCCAGAAACGGATTTGTTTCTTTTCTTCCCCCCCCCCCCTCCCCCCTCCTTGTGATGTCATGTTCCATGCGTGGGAGTGGCGTGATGCTGCTGCAAGATTGCTTCTGGAAGCCCCCACATTTTGGCAGAAGCGTCCATGCAGATCCGCAGCACTCCGGGGAAGACGTTTTGGGTAAAGAAAGGGGCGTTCTGAGGCTTCTATGCGGTATCTGCACCTGCAGAGAAGGTTCTGCAGATTAGGTCTGATGAGGTGGACGATTTGCTGTTTACACTAATTTATTATATAACATTGTGAGGCTCTAGATATCACAATTGTGCATTCAAATTCAAATTCCCTGGCATCGGTGGGCTTATGTCAGTTCGACGAAGATAATGTGCTAGTTTCGGGTTGAAGAGTGGTAGTATTGTCACACGTTCCAGACGTTGTATTGACCTTGTTCGTTGTAATTGTTGTAGATACTGTTGATGCTGTTGATACTGTAGATGTACTAATTGTAGTGGTACTCCCTGTTCCACTTGTAATTGTTGAACTAGAACTAGTGGCTAAATTTAAACCAGTAAACGCTGCCGAAACGGCATTTCTTTCCGTTTCAGCTTCGGCTTCAGCTTCGGCTTCGGTCTCGATCTCGGCTTTGGTTTTGAGTTCGGGTTTTGTTGTCGTTTTTGTTTCTTCAGTAAATTCAGTTGTTTTGGTAGATTGTACAGTGTCATTTTCATTTTTTTCATTGGTGTTATTATTCTCCAATTTTAATTTTTTGATTTTAGTTGATTCGGTGGATTCTTCTAATTCGATTGATTTCCTCTTTTCTTCTTCTGGTCGAGTTTCAATAGAACTTGAAGTTCCTTCAAGTTTTGTTTTATCGGATAATGACATTTCTTCTCTGAAGCTACTCCAAGTTTTCTTTTTACCGTGACCTTGTAAATGAATATGAAAATTTAGATGATTTAATGTACCATAAGCTTTTGTACAACCATTATATGTACATCTAAATATTCTATCTATTTCACTATATCTTCTTCTCTTTCTTTTAGTTTGAATAAAAGATTTTGATTGATTGGTTGATAAAAGTGGTGTTGAAGATGGAGTTGGTATAGGAGTTGGAGTTGAAGTTGAAGTTGTTGGTGTTGATGTGGGTATAGATAAAGTTGGAGTTAAAGTTGGAGCTGGTATTGAAGTTGAAGTTGGAGTTGGGGTTGAAACACGAGATAATTGATAATATGTGAGTGGAGAATTTGGTTGTGGTGGTAACTGTTGTTGATTTGAATAAACTGGTGGATAATGTAGCAATTGTTGATTAAGATGAACTGATTGAGGAGGTGGTAAAGAAAATGGATGGACATATGGGTAGCTTTGTTGAGTCGATAAAGATGGAGGTGGTGGTGGAACTGGGAGTGATGGAGATTGTGGGAAATATTGTTGTTGATATATGTAAGTACTTTGAGGTAATGGTGGTGGTTGTGGATGTGACTGATTTTGCTGTTGTTGTTGATTGAATTGTTGAGAATAGATAAAACGATTTGGTGGATGTAAAATTGGTTGAAGAGGTTGTAATGGTTGTTGGAAAGAATAATTCTGATGAAGTTGTGATTGATGTAGTTGTTGTAATGATTGATGGGGTTGTTGTTGCTGCAATTGTTGAGATTGTTGCTGCGATTGTTGCTGTGATTGTTGCTGCTGCTGCTGTTGTTGCTGCTGCTGCGATTGTTGCTGTTGCTGTTGTTGCTGGTGTACCATCATCTGTGAAAGATTTGTTGAACAAAAGAACAAGAAAAGAACAAGAACAAGAAAAGAACAAGAACAAGAAAAGAACAAGAAAAGAACAAGAACAAGAAAAGAACAAGCACAAGAAAAGAACAAGAACAAGAACAAGACTAAGAAATTTTATACAGATAGAAATAGAACAAGAAAAGAAGGGGGTAAAAAAAGAAGGAACGAAAAAAAGGATGTTAATGGAAGAAAAATGGATGCGCCAGGAGCTGTGAAGTGATTGATAAAGATGGAGGAAGCCTGCACAGAAGCCTGCACGGAAGCGTGCAGCGAAGAACGCGAAAAAACCGGCACCAACCGGCACCAAAAGAAGGCCGAAACAGCCAAAAGAAAGTCTAAATGGATCAAAACGGGCGTCGGCTTTACGCTAACGGTTGCAGCAACCACGCGCTAAACGCATCAAAACGCATCAAAACGCAGTAAAATGAAGCAAAATGAAGCAAAATCAGCAAAACACGCGCTATACACAACTAGCCCCGAGCCGAGAGCCACGCAGAGTCGCTAAACCCGAACGCACTAGCACAATCGGACACTAATTCTTTCTCGAATAAACTTCAACAAACAGCAAGGTCACCGCTTAGAAGAGAGCCATAATTCGCTAAATAGAGTCACTCAGCCACATCCCCACTCTCAGCTAAACGAAACTTGAAGGGTTTACGCTCAGGCCTAGATAAGATCGCCCTTGTTGGCCAATTAGATCTTTTACAACGCCACAATCGCTAATGCGTGGTATTATTATTGTAAAGTCTAGGGTTCTCGGAATTTGGAGATAGCAGCTACATAATATTTGATTTGTCATCATCTCGTAATACACTGAACCTTTAGATCCAACGGTGACCTATTACACACTAAAGATATCGTTGCCTGTTTGTTAATATTGCTAATATAGTAGTAGAACTTGCTGCCAAGTGGTCATCCACTCTACTGAAAGGCACGTAAGGTACATTTTCAATCTTAATTTCTGCCACACCATCAAAACGTATAAATAAACTTTCCACTCTCCTTTGCTTCCATCCGGTGCACGGGTGTGGCGTTTTCCAATCTAAAATTGCCTCTGTTGATAAATACAAAATAACTCAGGTAAACTTGTAAAACGTTAAAATGTAAAACTTTAAAGCTCCTCACATGCGGCAGTTTTAATCTTCTTAATTGGATCTTTAGATATACATTTCTACAGCTACTGGAAAGAGCATTTACCTTATTTCACACTTATATCTTCGTCACGACAAGTCTCTTGTTGTGGCCACTCAATCTGTAAAGTTCGAACGTAACACGCGCATACACACAGCTGAAGCTGCTGAGCCGACAAGAAACGATGCAACACGTAAAAGGAGTGTTCTCTCAGTAAGTGTTCGGTGTAACAGTACCACTGCAATTGCTGTCACAGCAATTGCAATGTTTCTATAATTTGTCTCTACAGCAGCAGCAGCAGCAGCAGCAGCAGCAGCACCACCACCACCACCACCACCACTGACACCAGCATCAGTATTTTCGCCAGCTCTGGCAAGTACTTCTTCCACACGTCGGAGATGTCCCGCCAAACGTTCAACAACTTCTCTGTACGTATCCAACGCAGCAACGTGTCGATGCTGTTCACTGTGACGATGCACATGTGCGTCCGCAGTTGCGAGAAACGCTGTAAAGGCTATCCACGCTGGTGGATCATTACGTAGTGCTTCTACACAATCACTGATCGGTCCACTCCGATCAGCACAAACGGCCCCACCTGCACCAGGAATAAGACATGCCGTCAAGTCAGCAGCCACACGCTGAACCACAGCATCATGTGGACGCTGGCCATCCTGAACTCCCGTGTTGTCCTCCAACCGTGCCAGGATCTGGAGCATGCACGAATCTGAACGCGACGCGTCGACCACAGCCGCAACCCGCCGAGCCTCCACAAACAACGGGTCGATCGTCTTGACATTATCTTCTGCGTCGATCGGCGGGGCAACATCAACGATTGCCATCACTGGCACTATCTGTATCTGTATCAGCATCTGTAGTATCACTTGAAGAATTAATGGTCGCATGTCTATAGATAGTATAAAGGAGGAAAAGATGTGGATAGTGCATGTGTGAGTTCAACGGGTCACTTAGATTTGTCATAACTTAACTTGTTCTTTGTTGTGACACGTCACATTGCAATAGTACATTCTACGCACTACACAGCCGACAACATCGCAACACAGTCACCTTTCACCACTATCGTACCTAGTGAACGTGTATTCCCACGTTTAACTTCTTCACATTCACCAAGTGTAACGTTCATAAACTCATCAAATCCGCAGATAACACCTTTTAAATAAACTGCTCTTTCACCTTGCAACCACACTTTAACTGTGCGTCGTTGTTGCATTAGTTTAAATACACCACTAATTGGCATAACATTATCACTCTTACTTTGCATGGTTGGCAAGTCAAATAATACACAACAAACTACGTATAGTAGCAGTTGTAGTGGTAGTTTCACATAACGCGCATCAAACCTTTTTTTTTCACCAATACATCTCTTCAAGCCAGGCCAACCTTAATCACCTTTTTTTCAACAATCCTTAACTTCTCAAGACAATATGGAATTTGACATACCAACGCTACAACAAGCACTTTCCACTCTTTATGGATCGTCTTCTCCAAATGAAAAATCTTCAGCTAACGATTACCTACTAAGGTTTCAGCGTTCAATTGCTGCTTGGGAAATTGTATTCCCCATCTTATCAGATTCACAAGATACTTATCCTTTAGAAATGCGTATCTTTGCAGCACAAACTTTACGGAGTAAAGTCCATTATGATCTTGGCCAAGTTCAAGATTCTGGACCTGCTTCAACTGCATCTTTGCGTACCTCAATCCTTAATTTATTAGCTCCACCAAATTCTCATCATAGACTCGTTACTGTTCAACTATCACTTGCTTTAGCATATCTTGCAATTCAAGACCTTAATTGGCCCTCTCCAGTGGAAGATGTGGCTACTGCATTGCAAAACTCACCATCTTCACTTTTAAACTTTTTATCGGCATTACCTGAAGAATTAGCTGATCATACTAGATTACCACTATCACATGATGATTATGATAAACAATATGTACGTCTACTTACACAGAACGCACAAACAACTTACAATATTTTGACAGAATTATGCTCCGTTGTTAATGATAGATCTAATTTTCTAGATACACTGAGAGCTTGGGCTCCAGTTTTACCGCTATCGTTACTCATATCAACAACTTCTCCACTTTGGTCAACTTTAAGCACTTCATTTAACGATCCTGCATCTTTTGAATCAGCAACAACTGCTCTAACTGCTATCATTGCTGTAGTAGATACCAATACAACATCCAGCAATCTTATTGATACACTGCACACACAACTAGTTGCACTAAGACCTCTAGTTAAAGAATTATCTGAAGCTGATGACACAGATTCTCTTGAAAGACTTGCTGACCTTTATGCCACAGCTGGTGAAGCATGGCATTTACTTATAGTGAAGAATCCAGAACGTTACTCTGATCTTGTTCGTACACTTTTGGACCTGACTGCAACTTCAAATGATTTGGAAATCGTACAATATACTTTCAAATTTTGGTACGAAATTAAATCTGTTCTTATGCTTAACAATTTTGCTCAAGCACGATCCCTTTTCAAACCAATTTACGTTCAACTCTTACATATTCTTCTCCGTCATCTTACTTACCCTACAACATCCACTTCAACTGATGTTGCAACTCTATTTGCTAACAACAGGGAAGAAATGGATAAATTCAAAGATTTCCGGTACGCTATTGGTGACGTACTAAAAGATTGCTGCCAAGTCATTGGTTACGCTGACGCTTTGAATATCCCATTTGTTCAACTTCAACAAACACCCTCAGATTCACCATGGCAACATATTGAATGCCTGCTATTTGCTATTCGTGCAATGGCTAAAGAAGTTCCATTATCTGAAAATACTGTCTTACCACAAATAATGGCAAGTCTTGTCGAATTACCTGATAACAGTAAAGTAAGATACGCTGCAACATTAGTACTTGGTAGATATACTGCATGGACATCCGCTCATCCTGATTTGCTACCACTTCAACTTAACTATATTATTTCCGGTCTTTCAGCAACAACTGATTCAGATGTTATAGTAGCTACAGCTCATGCACTCAAATATTTCTGCCTCGATTGTGCACCTTTATTAGCTGATCACGTTGACACCTTATATTCCGTTTACACATCAGTGGATAATCGTATTGATGCACAATCTTTACTTGATATAGCTGAAGGTCTTGCACACGTTATCAAGAATATTGTTGACACAAACATAATTGCCAACGAAGATCGTTGCGTTGATCTCTTACGCATGTTCTTAACACCAACTCTCAATAAACTCAACTCAACAGCAGCAACAGACGACATATTGAGTGATGCACTTGAACAACTAACAGTATTTATTGATGCATTACGCATACCTGATGCCATCCTTGACCTTCGCCTCCCATCTTTCCGCATTGTTGATTACTTACTCACTGATGTCTTCCCAACGGTATACATCGTTGTAGAGACTCGCGGTGGTGCACCTAAAGTAGCTGAACGTGCAGCTAAACTTATCCGCAAGAGTGTACTTAATTTCAAAAGATATTTTATTAACGCATTACCAACTATCACTGCATTACTTATAACTGCGTTCCGTTCTTACCGTCATGGTTGCTTCCTTTGGGCATCTGCTGCAATTGTACGTGAATTCACTGTTGATGATGAATCTTATGAAGCTGATGAAATTATTAAATTATCACCACAAACACTTTCAGATGTCTGGAAATTTGCAGTTGATCAAATTCAAGCATTTGTTGAATCATACACTTCAACTACACCTCCTGATTTAATTGAAGATTTTTACAGATTATTAGCTGATGTGCTCATGTTTAAAACTCTTGAACTTTTAGAAAGACCAGATATGCTTACCGCACTTTTCAATCTTTCACTTGCTGTACTTTCAACATCAACTGAAAATGAAGTTCATAAGCATGTCATTGAATACCTTATTGATTTATTCTCTTGGTGTTTGGAAAGTCCACCAGTTAGTATTTTCTTTGAAGTACCATTACCATTAAGACACGGAGTTTACAAATTACTTGCTGAAAATGAAAATTCACTTCTTGACACAACTCTTAATGCTGCACTTACTAGATTTAATGAAGATATGAGTTATCTTGCCGTTGAACTGTTTATGGTTGTCGTTAAAGTAAATACAGAATTTGGTACCCCAGATCGTTCAAGAGAATATATTCAGCATTTCCTTACAGAATTACCAAATGATATACTTAGTAATGCTGAAAAGAATTCATTCTTTACTTCTTTCACTAAGGCAATGGCTGATAATAACCCACGTAAGATGCGTTCAGCTATAATCGATTTTATTCATTGGTACAAACGGAAAATTGTTAATAGAGAAGATTAAATATAATTTATAAAACTAATTAGATAGTTGAAGCAGTTCTAAACTTCTTACCAGCGTAAATTGCCTTATCACCAAGTTGTTCTTCGATACGTAAGAGTTGGTTGTACTTAGCAACTCTTTCAGATCTAGCAGGTGCACCACTCTTAAGTTCACCAGTTCTTAAACCAACAGTTAAATCAGCAATGAAAGTATCTTCGGTTTCACCAGATCTGTGAGAAACCATAACACCCCAACCAGCTGCAAAGGAATCCTTTGCTGCTTGAATGGATTCAGATAAAGTACCAATTTGGTTAACCTTAAGTAAAAGAGCAGATGCTGCCTTCTTTTCAATTGCAGTCTTAATTCTTTCTGGGTTAGTAACAGTTAAATCATCTGCAACAATTTGAACTGGTAACTTAGAGAAGTTGTTGGTCCAAGTCTCCCAGTCATCTTCTGCAAATGGATCTTCAAGAGAAACAATTGGGTAGTTCTTAACTAAATCTGCGTATAAGTCACCTAATTCATGACCTGAAAGAGCCTTAGAACCATCAGACTTTGGATTCTTGTAATCCAAATCGTATTTACCGTTCTTGAAGAATTCAGATGATGCAGAATCCATTGCAATATCAATCTTACCTTCATAACCTGCCTTCTTAATTGCTGCCATAATTAAATCAAGAGCTTCTTGTGGAGTAGAAATATCTGGTGCAACACCACCTTCATCACCAACATTAGCTGCAGATTGACCATATTCTGCCTTAGCAAGAGATTTTAAGTGATGGTAAACTTCAGAACCCATTCTCATTGCTTCAGAGAAACTTTCTGCACCAGTTGGAGCAATCATGAATTCTTGGAAAGCAAGAGATCCACCAGCGTGTGAACCACCATTAAGGACATTCATGAATGGAACAGGTAAAACGTATGGTTCCTTAGAGCCAGCTAATTTGGAAAGGTAAGCGTATAAAGGTAATTTTTCGTAAGATGCTGCTGCCTTTGCAACTGCCATTGAAACACCAAGAATAGCGTTAGCACCTAACTTACCCTTGTTTGGAGTACCGTCTAATTGCAGTAAGAAGTTATCAAACTTCAATTGTTCAGTGACAGGAATCTTTTCCTTAACTACTGCAGGTGCAATGATTTCGTTAACGTTAGAAACAGCCTTGGAAACACCTTTACCGAGCCACTTGGATTTATCACCATCTCTCAATTCAAGAGCTTCGTGAACACCGGTGGATGCACCAGATGGGACAATTGAGGTGAAAACACCATTGTCAGTGGTAAGTTCAACTTCAACAGTTGGGTTACCTCTAGAGTCGTAGATGGATCTAGCGTGAATTTTAGTAACAATAGACATTGTAATTTAAGTTAGTTTGATGTGATGTTCTGGGAAGAGAATTGAATAATCTAAAGAAGGGAAGGAAGAATAGGGAACGATGGGAGTGAAAGGGCGAAGAGAGGAGAAATGGTGTTCTTCTTATATACCGGCTGGGTCCGGTCGTGGGTTGACCGCACAGCACAATTCACTGAGTGTGGCAACTTGAAAAGGAAACAGACGGTACACGGGCTCACTGAGCAGAGTGTCCGCCGGGGGCACAGACAGACAGTCGTCGTCGTCGATGGGGGGCTCTGGAGGGGCTCTGGAGGGGACAGTCCGGCGTAGCACTGAAGGAATCCCTCCACTGCTTGGCCCCAGTGGAGTGAGGAGGCCTCAGGGAATCGCCTGACGCCCGGGACTCTGTCGCGAGAGACTGTGACAACCGCAGGACAATTCTCCGGGATCATCCAGATGTGAAATTTAAGTTTAAATTTGATTGTTAAGAGGGGTGGGAGGCTCAGCAAATTTTAAATAATAATTATTTTCATCCACTGTAAAGGGAAAGCATCAATCTGATACTAGAAACAACTATTGCCTGCATTGTTTCCGGTTTTATTCTATGAAAAGAGAAAAGTGAAGCGAGGGGTAAATGCGGGGTGATGATGTTCGTACAGGCATGCGTTCAAAGCCAATGTGGAGACACAATCTAAGCCAAACAAGGGAACAAGGAAAAAAGGGAAAGCAAAGAAAGCAGATACAGGCTCAGAAAAACCCCCGAAACAGACGGGACATGCTCCCCCTTTTATAGAAACAGGGCTTATCTGAGCAATTGAGCAAAATTGCCCCTTTTCAATTTGCATTTGCTCAATTTGGAAATCAATTTCAGTCTTGTTGCCCCGTTTGAGGCTCAGCGTATGCAAAACTGCAATTTTCAGTTTGAGCTTGGCGATTAGATATGTAATTCTCACCAATTTCCATTTTTTGCCTTTTTTTCTTCTCAATTTGGTCTCCTCCGTCCGTTGTTATCATCGGCTCTACTCTATCTATTCTTTACAGATACAATTATAAAGCACAGACACAAACACAAACACAAACACAAACACAGACACACCAATGCGTCTTCCTTTTACTTCCTTCCTTGCATCTTCACTTTCTTCACTCTCCTCTCTTCCAGTCACTAAACCTATTCCTGGTGACAGCTCTCTTCAGCTCTGCGACCTCGACACCGCCCAATCTCTCCATCTTTACTCCGTCACTCTCGACCCTAACCCTCCTGAACGTGGTGCCAATCTTACCATCATTGCATCAGGTCTTTTAAATGAAGACATTGTTGCTGGTTCTTACGTCGACGTGGTTGTCAATTACGGCTACATCAAGCTCATCTCTCAAACTTACGATCTTTGCGAACAATTACCTAATGTTGATATGGAATGCCCTGTAAAGAATGGTGAATACAAATTAACCAAAGAAGTGGAACTTCCTCAAGAAATTCCTCCTGGAAAGTATACTGTCTTTGCTAGAGCGTACAACAAAGACGATTCTATGATTACTTGTCTTACAGGTACTATTGAGTTCCCCCAACTCTTATAACTGATATCATCGCCTTATATACGTAAACTCATATATCAAATCACAAATATATACTTAAAATGACAAAAAACTAACTAACTAACTAACTAACTAACAACAACAACAACAAAAAACAAACAATTAAAGAACTCATAACAGTGGTGTGGTATCATCACGGTAACTTTCAGAATCTGCAACGTCTTCTTGAACCTCACCAACACCACCATTGCCTAAACGCCTTTCTTCAACTTCAGTAACAAACAATTCGTCAATCATAATTCTCTTACGCATCTTCTTCAATTGATACTTTACAGGAACAATATCAAGAAGCCCTTCATGCTCCATATATGTCTTATATTTGATATATCCAATCAAGAACAGCCAAAATATGATATATCCGGTAACAGAACCGTATGTGGCAGTATTAGTCCATCCAAGTAGAGCATTAAGAATCATCCAACCACCATCAGTCAATCCATTACAACAATTCACATGCCATACTGTATCTGCAATGTCGTAACTTCCTGGTCCTGATCCGGTCTCACTAGTATCTTGACCACACCGTTGCACAAATCTTTCAAGTTCGAAAAACCAAATCCCCCTAGACATCAAGCCTGAAGCAACAAGGTAAAGGAAACATGTAGATCCAATAAGGAAATATTGAATAGACATTTGGTTACCTCCACGGTAAAGCATATAACCAACCCCTACACCAATAAATGCACCAGTAATAATTGCTAATGGGAAAGAAGTTAATGGCTGATTAACCCCAATACCTCCAACAAAAACAACAGCTTCCAATCCTTCACGTAATGTTGTCACAAATGGAAGAAATGCAAGGAAATACTTTTCTCTCATACTTTGTGAAGGTTTACCACTAGTAGTATCATCGATGGAGATACCGGGGTTAGTATGATGATGTGCTTTAAAACTTTCAATCAAACTTGCAGTCCATTTGTTTTTCATTGCATTGATACGTAAAAGAGAAACACCCATAACAGCAATAATAATAGATGACAAGACACTGAAAACACCTTCCCAAATCCGTTCAGTGTATGACCATAAATCAGTACCAATAATGTAAAAAGTTCCAATAAAAAGTGCTCCAATGAAGAGACAAATACCAAACCCGGTAAATGCACCTGCCCATACTTGCATCTGCATTGATCTATAAAGTTTTGGATCAACGGTAAGTGTTCCTTTAACAGGATCAGTGAAATTCTGACGGAGGAAGGCAAGAAGGACAGACACGATAATGCCTGCCTCAATAGTTTCACGGAGGATAATAAAGAATATCTGCACAGAAAAGTAGTCTTCCAAATCAAACATCGTGCAGTCTTGTAAATGGAAAGAGAAGCAAAAGTGGAAAGAAAGAAACAAGTGTTTGAAACATACAGTAAATCAACCTCAATTATCAAATCCCGGTCCATCACTCTTTTTTCCTCACTAGCTCCGATCAAATCTTCAACAATTTCAATTTTCACTGTGAATTCAAATTCGCGCAATCTTCTTTCCAGCTCCGCCTCCTCGATCAACTAAACTCTTCGCCTCCAATTAGCATCTCCCTAACTGTTTTCTTTCCCTTAACCACTTTTCATCTATTATCATTACAATTGATAACTTATAAATACTTATATTGAAGATGATGGGCTTTAGCAAACGGTCTAGACAGAAAACTGCCGCCCCCCTCCGTACACAGGCTCCTTCTTCTAATACTAAAGGGGCTGCGTCATCTGGTATTAAAAAAGCTACCTATGAACATACAAAGAAGAAAGAAGTAGGTGTATCCGATTTAACACTTCTTTCTACTATCTCAGATGAAGCAATTAATGATAACTTACGCAAAAGATTTGAGAATGGTATTATTTATACTTATATTGGACATGTTCTCATTTCTGTTAATCCATTCAGAGATCTTGGTATCTACACACTTGATGTTTTACTCTCTTATAAGAACAAAAATAGATTAGAAGTTCCTCCACACGTGTATGCAATTGCTGAAAATATGTACCATAATATGATTGCTTATAATGACAACCAGTGCGTTATCATCTCCGGTGAGTCCGGTGCAGGTAAAACTGAAGCTGCAAAGAGAATCATGCAGTATATTGCTGAAGTGTCAGGTTCTCTTACAACATCTGACTCAATTAAAAGAATCAAAGATATGGTGCTTGCAACTAATCCGTTGCTTGAATCTTTCGGTTGTGCCAAAACTTTACGTAACAACAACTCTTCTAGACATGGTAAGTACCTTGAAATTCAATTCAACAAGGCTTTTGAACCTGTTTCAGCTAATATTACCAACTACTTATTAGAAAAGCAAAGAATCGTTAGTCAGATTAAGAACGAACGTAACTTTCATATCTTTTACCAACTTACTAAGGCCGCTAGTGACGAGTACAGACAGATTTTTGGTGTTCAAAAACCAGAACAGTACTTGTACACCGCCAAGGCAGGATGTACTTCTGTTGATGGTATTGATGATGTTAAAGATTTTGCAGAAACTTTGAAATCCATGGATACAATTGGTCTTTCCAGTGAAGAGAAGGACCATGTTTTTAGACTCTTGTCTGCAATTTTGTGGATAGGTAATGTTCAATTTGCTGAAAATGATGAAGGTAACTCAATTGTTGCTGATATGTCTGTTATTAACTTTATTGCATACTTGCTCAAAGTTGAAGCCAATATACTTTCAACTGCACTCACTGAAAGAACCATGGAAACTTCACATGGTATGAAAAGAGGTTCTATTTATCATGTTCCACTTAACGTCGTCCAAGCTACTGCTGTAAGAGATGCATTAGCTATGGGTATTTACAACAATTTGTTTGACTGGATCGTGGAAAGAGTTAATAAATCATTTTCAGATAACAAGGCCGACGTGTTCAAGTCTATTGGTATTTTAGATATCTACGGTTTTGAAATTTTTGAACATAATTCATTTGAACAATTGTGTATTAACTACGTTAATGAGAAACTTCAGCAGATTTTCATTCAACTTACTTTAAAATCTGAACAAGATGAATATGTGAAGGAACAAATCAAATGGAATCCTATTGATTTCTTCAACAATCAAATTGTCTGTGACTTGATCGAGGCAAAGAGACCACCTGGAATCTTTGCTGCTCTTAATGATGCTTGTGCAACTGCTCATGCAGACTCTTCAGCTGCAGATCAATCATTCAGTCAAAGACTTAATATGCTTTCATCAAATCCGCATTTCGATCTTAGAGGAAGTAAATTTGTTGTTAAACATTATGCCGGTGATGTGACTTACGATATCAACACCATGACGGACAAAAATAAGGATCAAATGTTGAAAGATCTACTTGAGATGTTACAAACTTCTCAAGATGATTTTGTTAGAAGCCTCTTTGCGGCTAAACTTGAAGAGTCCAATAGAAGGAGACCAACTACTGCTGGTGACAAGATCAAAACTAGTGCTAATTTACTTGTTGATACATTGTCACAAGCTACTCCTTCTTATATTAGAACCATCAAACCAAACCAGAACAAATCTCCAACAGAGTATGACACTAAAGCTGTGCTGCACCAAGTTAAATATCTTGGATTGAAGGAGAATGTTAGAATTAGAAGAGCAGGTTTTGCGTACAGACAAACTTTTGAAAAATTCGTTGAAAGATTCTATTTATTATCAACGCAAACTTCTTATGCTGGTGAGTATATCTGGACTGGAGATGCAAGAACAGCAACCGAGATTATCCTCAATGATTCCAAGTTTGATTCCAGCGAATGGCAGCTTGGTGTTTCTAAAGTATTCATTAAAAAGCCTGAAACATTGTTTGCATTGGAGGAACTGAGAGAGAACTATTGGGCAAATAAGGCTAGGGTTATCCAGAGAGCTTGTAGAAGATGGCTAAGAAGAAGAGAAGAAGCTGCTAAGATAGTCCAAAGATTATGGAGAGTAAGAACTAAAGGTATCTCTGTGACAAACCAATACACTGAGCTTAGAGATTTTGGTAACAAGATTGTTTATGGTAAGAAACAGAGAAGAAGATTTTCATTATTAGGATCTAGACAATTTTACGGTGACTACCTTGGATGCAATGACAAAACTGGTGGATTCGGTAAGTTCCTGGTCAATTCTATCGGTTTACGTGAGAAGGTAACATTTTCAGCTAAAGGTGAACAGCTTCATTCTAAGTTTGGTCGATCTGCACAAAAGCTACCTAAAGTGTTTATATTTACTGCTGATAAGTTTATTGTTGTTGGGCAATCTGTTGTAAACAACAAGGCACATTACAACATTGAAGTCAACAAATCGATCCGTTCAATCAATGAAGTTAGCATTTCCAATCTTGCTGACGACTGGATTGCAATTAATCTCAACTCCAAGTCAGAACCTGATTTATTTATCAACTGTATTTTTAAAACTGAGATGGTAGCTCGTTTCAAGAAGGGAAACCCTAATCTCATTGTAAACATAGGACCAACTATCACATACAACAAGAAACCAGGAAAGAAACATACAGTTAAATTTCAACTTGCTCAGGGAGTTAATAAGGATACTTACAAATCTAGTACGGTTTCCGCTGGTGCTGGTGTTGACGCTTCCGCTAAGCCTAGAACGTTACCTCAACACAAAACAACTTTTACAGGGGACAAAATCGCAGCCTACAAGAGGTCCATTCAAACCAACAGGAACGCACATACGCTTTCTACAGCTGCTGCAGGTGCTGCATATAAGCAACCCGTCCAACATCAACATCAACAACAACCCGTCCAACAACAACCTGTCCAACAACAACCTGTTCAGCAAAAGGCTAAACCTGGTCCACCAGTGGTATCTCGCTCGAAGCCACAACAGGCAAAGCAAACAAAGTCGGCACCACCACCGCCACCACCTGCACCACCTGCTGCGGCTACACCAGCTTTCAAGCCAAAGTGGCCAACATATGTTGCTAATTACGACTACCCTGGTGCCAATGGCTCAATGCCAATAAAGAAAGGAGAAGTGTTTTACATTTTACAATCTGAACCTAGCGGATGGTCACTTGCTAAGACACTTGATGAATCAACTGAAGGATGGGTACCTACCGCATATATGGCTGAGTGTGAACCACCAGCAAGCCTTCGTGGAGGTACGACCGCAGCACCTCCACCACCAGCGCCACCAGCCGCAGCAACTGCTACAATTACTACAGCAACAACTCAGACAAATGGCGATATTGCTGGCGGACTAGCTGCAGCACTGATGAACAAGAAACAGGAGGAATCAACGATGGCTAGTGACCTAGCAGCAGCAATCAGACAGCATGCACGCCGGGAAAGCGACGACGAGGAAGAAGAAGATGACGACTGGTGATGTCAAATTGCTTGTATTATTTGTGTAAAACAGTAAAAGAACGTTCGATGTAAGAAAATGTTGCAGCTTTATGATGAAAATTGTGATGTGTGCATGATTCGGTTCTAGAAAAAAAAATATTTGCAGCAGAACTCTTCAACTCGATTCATAAAATTTCAGGCCTTGCCTCACATCACATACCTTACTTTTAATTCCAATCAACTACAATTTTCGAAACTACACAACACAATGGCAGACGTAAATAACGTGGTACAGGTTCTTGAACAATCACTTACTCCACAGTACGCGAAGGAAGCAGGCACACTGTTGAAATCAATGGAGGCACACAAAGGGTTTGCTATAACGCTCCTTCATGTGATTGCCAACGACAATGTTGCTCTACCAGTGAGACTTGCAGGTGCACTTTATTTCAAAAACTTGATTAAGAGGAAGTGGATCAACGAGAATGGAGAGTACCAGATTCCTACTGAGGATGTTAGTATGATCAAGGCCGAGATTGTCAGTTTGATGATCACACTACCTGATTCGTTACAGATTCAAATAGGTGAAGCGATCAGTTTAATTGCTGAGAGTGAATTCCCAGACTTATGGGGTGGATTGATTGATGAATTGATCTCAAAACTTACTTTGGACGACTTGCAAGTTAATGAGGGTGTTTTGAAAGTGGCTCACTCGATTTTCAAAAGATGGAGACCATTGTTCAGATCAGACGAGTTGTTCCTTGAAATTAAAATGGTTCTTGACAAGTTTGCTGTTCCGTTCCTTGAAATGTTAAAAAATATCGATATTATGATTGACGCAAATGCTCACGATGCCTCTAAATTGAAACAGTTGTTCGAAAATTTACTAGTACTCATCAAAATCTACTATGATCTTAACTGCCAGGACATTCCTGAGTTTTTTGAGGATAATATTCAGATTGGTATGAATATTCTTTTTAAATACCTCAAATTCCACTCCCCTCTACTTGAAGATGAAAGTGAAGACGATGACACAGATCTCGTCATCCAAGTTAAAGTTAACATCTGTGAATTACTCCAGTTGTATACTACTCGTTACGAAGACGAATTTAAAAAGTTTATTGAGCCTTCTATTCAAATTGTATGGGACTTACTCAACAACACATCCACACAGCCAAAGAATGACATCCTTGTTTCCAAATCGTTACAATACATGACATGTGTTGTCAACTTGCCAAATTTCAAAAATCTATTTGCGAATGAGGATTCTATCAAGCAAATCACCGAGAAAATCATTTTACCTAACATTAAATTGAGAGAGAGCGACTTGGAAATGTTTGAAGATGATCCTATTGAATATACAAGAAGAGATTTGGAAGGATCCGATATCGACTCACGCAGAAGATCTGCTACTGAGTTTTTGAAGGCATTGAAAGATGCAGATGAGACTTTGGTCACAAACATTATTATGAATTACATCAATTACTATATTAGTGTTTATAATGAGGATCCTGCTAACAACTGGAAATATAAAGACATTGCAATTTATTTGTTTTGTTCGATTGCTTCTAAGGGTTCTATTACGAGCTCAGCTGGTATCACCAGTACCAATTTGTTAGTTGACGTGATCAAATTTTTTGGTGAGTTCATATACCCTGATTTGGTTGGTAATGTCGCAAGTCCTATTTTGAAAGTGGATTCTATAAAGTACATCTATATTTTCAGAAACCAGTTAACCAAGGAACAACTTATTGAAACATTACCATTATTGACTACCAACTTTTCTGATAACAACTACGTTGTTTACACATATACATCAATTACCATTGAGAAAATATTTTCTTTGAGAAATCCTATGAACCATCAAGAATTGTTGTTCAAGAAATCAGACTTTTCTATTGATGTGCTTAACAACCTTCTTGTGAGTTTATTCAAATTGATATCCAATCTTGGTACGACACCAGAAAAACTTTCCGAGAATGAGTTTTTGATGAAATGTATTATGAGAATCTTACTTATCAGTGAAGATATGCTCTCCAACTCTATTGCTTCTGTCCTTGAAGAGTTAATCAAAATAGTTGACGTTATTTCCAAAAATCCATCCAATCCAAAGTTTTCTCATTACACTTTTGAATGTATCTGCATTGTTTTGAAAAACTACCCATTGAATATCCCGCATTTCTTTGAAGCATTGAAGGGTACATTGTTTAGCATTTTAGGTCAAGACATTCAAGAATTTATTCCATATTCATTCCAAATACTTGCCTACATTCTTGAGAATTATCCAAAGACTGCTGCAATTCCTCCAGAGTACGAACAATTGGTTAAACCGTTGTGTTCACCACAAGTTTGGGAGTTTAAGGGTAACATTCCTGCTGTGAAAAGACTTTTGAGCTCTATCGTCAGATATAACCCAGGACATTTTAATTCTGCTGAGAATATCACACCTGTACTTGGAGTTTTCCAAAAGCTAGTCTCTTCTAAAATTCATGATACACTTGGTTTTGAACTTTTAGAAAATATTCTTATTTTCATTGACATTAATTTCATACAAAACTTCCTCAATGAGATTTTTATTATTTTGTTGACTAGACTCAAAAATTTTAAAACAGACAAGTTTGTCAAGAGATTCATAGTATTTCTTTGTAAGATGTCCTGCTTACAGATTAACAACAACAGTGTTATGAACTCTTTAAACAGGAATGGATGGAGCAGTAGTCGTGTGGTTGCTATTTTTGAAAGTATTCAAGGCGGTTTGTTTGAACAGATCCTCACCAACTTTGTTTTAACAATGATTAACCAATTCAACAACATTACAGACAAGAAACTATTAGTGTTGGGTTTGACCAATATTGTTGCAGACAACGCGCAAGCTCTCAGCACGGAAACGGCGAATAAGACTATAAGAGAGGTAGTGCTTCTTTTGAACAGCACTTCGATCCAAAACTATAAAGCTGCTGATGATAACTACGAGATGCTTCTTGAAATTGATAATGAAGACATTTCATTTGGCTCCAACTTTAATAAGCTAAACATCATTCAGGTGAAGGCATTGGATCCGCTTGATTTTGTGAAGGATAAGAACTCATTGATTGTTCTTTTCAGAGAGACTGTTTCTAAGATACAGCCTATTATTAGCCAGTTGAAGTCGACTGATCCAGAATGCTTTCAAATCTTAAGTTCTTTAGGATTGTAATTTAGTGTAAAAATTGTATAGATTTTAAAGTTAAAAATAAATAAGAAAATTATAAATAGTACGAAAGAATTAGTCTGTTATTTATAAGTCAGACCAGTTGTAAGTAACGTTTGTTGTGGTTGGAGATTCAATAATTTCCAATCTAATATGTGGATTACCTTCATAAGTCTTTGGCATAGACCAGGTTGAGTTGAAGTTCCAGAATAAGTTAATGTTTTCATCAACATTAAAGTAAAAGATTTCTGAGTCAAGATCAACGTTACCAGTAACGTTAAGTTTAAGACCAGGTAATGAAGTAATTGAGGTAATATTGTCATTAGGGTAAACATCAAAAGCGGAAACGACGAACTCAAAGGAAGCGTCACCTTCGGTAATGTTAGGGTATGTAATATCTAAGAAACCTTCACCTGCAACAGCGTCAATCCATGGTTGATTAGGATGTAAACTGATGTAGCCCATTCTACCTTCTCTGACAAACCAGTGAATAATAGCTGGGTTGTAAGAATTTGGTGATTTGGCAGGGCCACCAACATGGTCTTCCTTAATAGTTTGTGCACCAATTTGAATCAAATCATCAGACCAAACAGTAATGTTTCTAGGATACTTATCAAATGCAGGAGAGAATGCTTGCTTGGTAAAAGAGTGTGGGCCAGGATAGGTCTTGAAAGATTCAAGGACGTCTTCTGTAACAAGAGGCTCAATTTGTGGGATACCAAGTGCAATAATGTGAGCAATACCAAAATCTGCAACGTGGAAACTACCAGGAATTTGTTTTGGCATTGGTGCATATTGTCTACCGACCAAACCCCAGATACTGGTAGCAGTAATAGCAATGTATTGATTCATGTCATAACCATAAGATCTATCAAATGGGCCAACAAAGTTTTTCAAATTAGCATTGTATAAATCCTTTGTCAATTCCATCAAGGAAGCAAACATTTCCTTTGCATATTCTGGAAGAGAAGAGTTAGAAGGTGCGTATCTAATCCAAACACCTAATGCAAAAAGGTCAACACCGGTGTAAGTTGGAGAATTAAATTCAGAGAAAGTGTCGTAAAGCTTGTATAGATCGTAAATTTCCTTACCCCATCTTTCACCAGCTTCAGTCATGTTTTTGTCACCAATCATGTTACCAGTATAGGATTGCATAATGCATCTCATCATCCAAGGATTAGAATAATCTGGGTACAAATTATCACCATCAACACCACCAACTCTATATTGGTCACCTTTTGTAAGCAAATACATCATATCCTTTAAAACCTCTAAAGTTTCCTTAGAGAATCTTTCTGAGTAATCTTCTAATAAAATAACAAATGCAATACCAACAAAGTCTCTCCAGTTGGCGTCGTAAGAAGTGTAAGCCTTTGGTTCATAAACACCTTCCTGAGGTGTTGGTTCATCAGGACATTGTTGGATATCACCATACCATAACTTTGATGGATCTTTATATTGGTTTCTGTATAAGTTTTTGATAATTCTTTCAGCATTTTCAATATCACCAGGACCATTACGTGCTGCAAGACCAACTGCATACCATGCACTTTGTCTAGAATCATATCTACCTGGTAATGTATTATCAGCACTGACTAAGTAACCAACATCTTCATCCCAGAAACCATCTTGCCAATCCATTGAAGTATCAAATAAGTCTTGTGCATAATTGGAAAGCTTATATGTGGAATTTGTTGCAGAAGTGTCAATTGCACCGTACTTTCCCCAAGATAATGGAGTTGCTACAGATGTTGCAGCAAGTCCGAGAGTTATTGCCACAGAGTATAGCATTGTAAAATCAAGTTGCTTTTGGTCTCAATCTTTATGCTCCAATGCCATATACAAAAGGATTGATTGATGCCTTTTATACACCGATGTTCATTTGGTAGGCTATATTTACTATTCGGACGGATGGTGACAATAGAATAATGAATTTAGCATATAACAAAGGAACTCTCATGGTACTAGCCAATAAGAATATGCACAAACGGTGAGTCTTCAAACACTACATTATTGAAATCATAACAAAATGTACGAGTAATCAGTTACCGTGATATAATGTTGCGGGGTATCGGTGAATGTGTGTGCTCCAGTTAGCGTATTAGCGGTCTCTCAACGGATACGGTACCTGTTTTCGCCATTTGGGGCGTGCTGTTGCAACTTTTGTGCCTCTGCAAAAACTGCAACACCGGCGATCCGCGAACGCCTCGGCAACCGCCGAACCGTTTTCCCCGTTTTCGCCATTTTCTCCATTTTCGCCATTTTCTGTCGGGGAAAGTCGTGCAACCGTCAAACGAGTCTGGGTGCTACCGTTGCAATCGGCGGTTACGGTTGCAGTTGCACCTTTCCAGCGCAACAATGTTAGACTTTATTTGTATTGACTATTTTATCTGGGAGATAAGCTTTTCCACCACTGTTCCATTTTTTTTGTTTTTTTGATTGCGTTTCGCCCCGATTGTGTTTTCTACTAGCTGAGAAAGATCTGACAGTTCTTGACAGTGGTTAGAATGGTACGGTACTACACTATTTTGACATACCATGTCAAGCTCGAGTTTATTCATACTTGACAGCTAATATCTTACACAAAACTAGACGTATTTTCAGTTTTTTCTCTTCCTTTTCATTACAGCTACTTTACTGCCAAACAACAATATCAACAACATGACTGTTTCTATGTCATTACAAGACGCATTTGTAAAAACAAGAAAACAGTTTGAAGTCAGCACTGAACATTTGAAAGAAGTGACTAACTTTTTTGTAGAAGAGCTGCATGCAGGACTCTCTTCCAACGATCCTACTAAGATTCCTATGATTGTCAGTTGGGTGATGGACTTTCCAGACGGTTCTGAAAAAGGAGAGTATCTTGCAATCGATTTAGGAGGCACAAATTTGAGAGTGATCCATGTGACTTTGTTAGGAGATTCTAAATTTACATCCACAGCAGAAAAGTTCCCTATTCCATCAACTATGAGAAAAGGTAGAGCAGAAGAGTTGTGGAATTTTATTGCAACTGCAGTTGACGGGTTTGTTAAAAGACAGTTCAAAGAACCAATCACAAAGAAGTTACCACTTGGTTTTACCTTCAGTTTTGCAGCAACACAGAATGCGATCAATAAAGGTGTGCTGCAATCTTGGACGAAAGGATATGATATCGATGATGTTGAAGGGCATGACGTGGTCCCAATGCTACAGGAAGCGCTGGATAAACTGAAAACACCAGTTGAAGTTACAGCTCTTATTAATGATACCACAGGGACATTAGTTGCTTCAGTTTACTGTAATACTAAAACTCTAATGGGATGCATATTTGGTACAGGTGTGAATGGTGCTTATTATGAAAGAGTGAAGGATATCAGTAAGCTTGATGGTAAGATTCCTCATGATATTGTTGACGAGTCACCGGCAATGGCAATCAACTGTGAATATGGAGCTTTTGATAGTGAAGCTAGAGTTCTTAACAGAACCAAGTACGATATTCAGGTAGATAATGAATCTCCACGTCCCGGAGAACAATTATATGAAAAGATGATTGCAGGATATTATTTAGGTGAAGTTTTGAGGCTTGTGTTGTTAGACTACTACGAGCAAGGGTTATTATTTTCAAACGAGAATATGGAGAAGTTACAGGTTCCATTTTGTATGGATACTTCGTTCCCATCCAACATTGAACAACATGGCTCTTCATTTGTAGGCTCACTCTTCCTTAATACTTTTGGTATTTCTACAACAAACGAAGAAAGAATACTGATTCATGATTTATGTGTTTTAATTGGTACAAGAGCAGCAAGACTTTCAGCTACTGCAATTGCAGCTATTATGAAGAAAAGAGGATACACTACTGGTGACATAGCCTGTGATGGATCTGTGTATGACAAATATCCAAATTTCAAAGAGAGAGTAATTGAAGCATTAAAGGATATTTTTGAATGGGATGGTGATCAATGTCCAGTAAGACTAACGCATGCTGAAGATGGATCAGGTGTTGGAGCTGCAATCATTGCTTGTTTGACAGAAAAGAGACTAGCTGCTGGTAAAAGTGTAGGAATAATTACTACAAAGCTATAAAGAAGGTATATGATTTATAAAGTGTACAGTTTGCCTGTTTTGAGATTTAAGAAGATTCTTTCAAATATAATAGTTGTATTTGTGTGTTTTCCCATCTTGGTTGTTCCCCGCAGATGTCACTGAGGTAAACACTTGTTTGTTATGATGTACATGATGTGGGAAGTAGCCGACATCAACCGGCGGCAAATAATAATGTTCATCAACTTTGAAATATGTATAGCTTGAAGATGCAACTTGGGGTGCAGGTATATTCTTTTTTGGATTAGACGTTGGTTCTATATTATCTTTGTCCAGGTCTGTATTTTCTAAAACCTCTTCTATAATAGATTTTTCAACTGCTGTAGTACTTGCTGGAGATTCACTAACTTGTTCTTTATCACTTTCATCTTCCGAAATCTTGTGTGTAATAAGGAGTGATTGTGGAAACGAATTTCTCATAATTTTACCAATCATGATTTCATTTCTGTCATTATAGAAACTTGGATTGCGTCCTCTTGAAATAATTGGATTGGATTCAAATTCTTTAGTTTTGATAATTTCTCCATTCTCGTCAAGAAATTTGACACAACATATAATTACATTGAATTTAGCTGCATCGTATTTATTGCTTGCTGTAGCTGAAGCAAATTTAACTTGATACCACACTAAATCCAAAGATTTTTCAGATTTTAAAGAGTCTGTGTCAATTTCATAGTGTGCTTTTCCAATGTGAATTTTTTTCCTCTTGATAAAATTAATGTCATTTGTAAAGTCCAATTCTATTTCATCATCTAATTGTATAGTCCGAGGTGGGTCTGACTTAGGGTCAATTTTACGTAGCGAAGCGTACAACTCCAATTTTATTCGTTTACAAAACTTTTCATTTTTGGGGGAAAGATTAATGCACAATCCTTGATCATCTGTATCAAAATGAACAATTTTAATGTTAAAACTAACAGCTATTGAATTTCTTCTGTATCCATAGATATTTGATCGTTTAACAATCTCATCAGTCGGTGATTCAAATACATCCGGCGATACAAACAAACGTCCAGAAAGACGTGCGTCAAAATCAAGCATGACTTTTGTACCATCATCAAGAAATATATTTGTATCATTTGACCCTGTTGTACTTTCTAATGTTAACATTTTATTAGCTACATGAAGCAGGAGGTTTTGATCGACATATTGGTGAAGTGGTGTTGAATTAGTGACAGCCGTTTTCTGACGCTTAGTTTCAGGTCGCAAATTTCCTTCTTTGGTAAGATCATCCTCGTGAGTAGTTAAATTGATATTGTTGCTTTTAGAGCTTGTTGTATGATTAAACCCTTGTAAATGATGGAAATGCATTGCCAGATCAGAATTACTTTTATAATTGTCAGACAAAGAAGGACTCATATTAGTAGATTGAGCTGTATTAAGGTACGACATTTCAGGAAAATCAAATAATGTATTTGACATTGTCGTCTCTACAGGTAGATATCTGGCATAATTAGCAAGTCCAATATTGATTCCTTCATTTTGTTGTTGAAAATCGATGCCGTTAAGATATTCTATTTCTGAGTGGTTTTGATCAGACTCTGGTAAATTTTGGGAAAGCTGTTGATTTCCATGATTTTGATTTTCATGATTTTGTTTGTTGGATGATGTGGTTGCCATTGGTTTAAGGAAAAGGGAAGCAAATTCATCGTCGATAGTTGGTGGACTCCCACTATTGTAAGACATGGTAGTTGAAGTTTCCTATTATTGGTTTGAAAGTTTAAAAATAAGGTGCAAAGAGAAAAAAATAAAACTGAATTAGTGACTATGTAAGAAGAGTAATAAATTCAGTGATAAAAGATCGATCCGTCTGATTGACTCCCCCACACAAGATCTGACGGCTTCATGCAAACCCGTTGGAAATGAGTTTATGCATTTTTCTTGCCGCGTTTATCAGAGCGGCGCTATTGTTTCGCCATTAGAGGAAGAAACGGAAATGTGCGGGTCGGGCCTTACCGGGGTAGTTCGGCCTTTACCGAGAAAGTGGTAAAACACACAAAAGAGATATACACATTACACATTACACATTATACATTATACAATACACATTACATATTACACATTAGCAGCACGAGCTTCGTTCACGTAGGCAGCAATTGCAGCACCATAAATACTAGAGTCTTCCACAAACGAGAGAGTCACTGTATCTGGAAGAAGGGCTTCCACGCGGGATCGATATCCTGGGAAGTATTGTAGCATGGAACCCACAACAGATATCTCTGTAGAGTTTGGATTTCCCACAGATGAATTTGTATTTGTATCAATGGAAAGTACTTTCAGAAGTGCTTGTAAATATCCAACGAGAACAAGCGAAGCACGTTCAATCACTACGTCTGTAATGACCTTAACCAGCAGGTCGTTTTTGTAGAGTGTAATCAGACCTTCTCCAGTGAGAGAGTATGGGTCTTTGTATTGTAGCATTTTGAGAACACCGCTTTCAATCCCAACAAGCCGTACAAGTTCTGGTATGTATCGACCAGCAGTGAAAAGTTCCAACGGTTGAAATACCCCATATGATGTTGTCATATGTGGCGGTTTCAATCCATCATCAGCAATCTTCCTCCATAATGGGTTTAACTGTAAATCAACTGGTGTAATGTATTCTGAAAGGTGGTATCCAAGGAAGGAAGCTTCGGAGTTGATAATAACAGTTTTATCAGGAATGGTGCGCTTGGATGAACTCAGATATTCTGATTCAATTAAAAATGAGGAGTTCATACCTGTCCCTTGTACAAGAGCGACCTTTGAATTATTGAAATAAGAGCCAGCAATGAGAACAGAAGCAGAATCATTAACAATTGAACAAACTTCAATATCAATACCTCCACGAGCAAAACATGTCTCAAAGATAAACTTTAAATCTTGTCCACGAAATTCTTCACTGATGGAAAAACCTTTCCCCAAATCAGAAACTATACCATTCCTAGCACTTTTGTTCTGTATGATAGGGAAACTCCAAGTTATTCCAACTTTTAATTTCCCGCATGCATTCTTCAGTGAATCATCCTTTATATCTATCACTTCCTTGAATTTTGTTATAACCCAATCAAAAAACAATCTATTGAAATGTTTATTAGAATCTTGAATAGTCCAAGATTTGTTCACTTTGCATACTGCCGTATTACCTTCTTTGAACTCAACCACGCATATTCTCAAGGTTGATCCGCCGATATCAATAACCAAAACAGACCCTTCTGGGTGAATTGAATCATCAACAGTTGTGTTAAAACATGGTAACATACAATTACTAGAGTTTTCTAATGATTCAAGGATTGCCTCCTCAAATCCGTCACGAATTTTATCAACATTTTGCTTCAGTTGATCGATCTTGAAGTAATGGTTTATACTTTCAACCTTTTGGGCAGCGTAAACACTGATTTTATCATCACCATAATATCTGTTTCTTTCTGAATTGTATTTAACTGAATTGTCGCTGATTATAGGAGACAACATGTTGAAACTAGATGAATGATGGTATGGCATCTACGTGATTTTTCAATAATGATAAACAAGCAAGTATAGTCAATTTTCAATTAGAAAAAAGTGAATATATTCATTATAATCTGACAGTTTCAATTGAGAGCGGGGGGAAAGGGTATCCGGCTTGATTGATTGTGTCACAGCCTGCAAACTGAAGTTGCAACTGTAACTTGTCCCACACGAGCTGTTGCAGAATCGCAAAACTGTCACTGTCGCTAATTTCAGATTTTATTGGCACCGTTGCAGTTTTTGCAAAACGGTGAGAAACGGGCACGCAACTTTTTTTTCTCTCTTTTTTAGCACTCGGCAAGTTCCGATCTCCTTGGACGATTAACATGGAAACGCTGTGGGGTTGGCCTTATCACGTCCGTTTTGTTGCACGATTTGGTGCACACACTCTCCCCCCACATCCTTTCATTATCATCTACTACTCGTCTGTATTCTATGTTGGTCTATATTTATATCTAGACCAATCTGCTCTTTTCAAACATCATCCTTGCTTGACTTGATCCAATTTTCTTCTTCCTTCATCTTAACTTTATTTTCTCTTTTTCTTTTCTTTTTCCTTTTATCCATCTCTTTCTCACATACAAGTAAAACAAAATGTCGGAATCAATTACAAATACAAGTGACGAAAAGAGGAACTCAAATGAACATGAGAAAGAAGTCTATGAGACTTTCCAAGAATCAGAACCATTAATTATCGTTGAAAAGGAAATTGGTGTCTGGGAAGCAGTTGTCAATTATCCAAAGGAAATTTTTTGGTGTGCAGTTTTCTGTTTAGGTGTTGTCATGGCAGGTTATGATGGTCAAATTATTGCCGGTTTCTATGCATTACCAGCTTTCAAGGAAAGATTTGGTGTAGTAGGTTCTGATGGTACAAAGGAAATTACAGCCCCATGGCAAACGGCTTTAGGTATGGGTTCTCCAATTGGTCAAGTTATTGGTACTCTTTGTGTTGCTTGGCCTTTAGAAATGTTTGGTAGAAAAATTACATATGCTGTTGTTAATGTCGGTTGTATTGCTTTAATTTTCATGCAATTCTTTGCTCCATCTCTTGGTGTTCTTACTGCTGGTGAAATTTTAGCAGGTATTTTATGGGGTTGTATGGTTCTTATTGGTCCATTATACGCTTCAGAAGTTGCACAAATTAAGTTAAGAGGTATCTTAACTGCAATGACTAACTTATCCTTTGTTATTGGTCAATTCGTTGCTAATGGTGCAGCTGATGGTTTTGCTACAAATTCAACAGAATGGGCTTATAAAGTTCCATTTGCAATCCAATGGGCTTGGCCTGTTATTATTCTTTGTTTCTTACCATTTGCTCCAGAATCTCCATATTGGTTGGTTCGTCATGATAGAATTGAAGATGCAAGAGCTTCAATTAGACAAATTGCTTCAAAGAATGTTTCTGATGAAATTATTGATGAAAGATTAAAATTAGTCATTGAAACTGATAAATTAGAACAAGAAATGGAACAAACTACTTCTTATAGAGATCTCTTTAAAGGTTCTAACCTTAAAAGAACTGAAATTTGTTGTGTTGTTTACTCAATTCAAGTTCTCTGTGGTGTGCCATTTGCAATGAATTACTCAACATACTTTTTTGAATTAGCTGGTTTTGATCCAAGAAAGGCCTTTGATTTATCACTTGGTTCCACTGCAATTGGTTTTGTTGCTACTTGTTGTTCTGGTATTTCATTATCATTCATTGGTAGAAGACCATTATATCTTGCTGGTTTTGCATTCACTACTATTCTTCTATTTATTATTGGTTTCTTAGATATTCCAAAAGATTACCTTGAGAGACCTGCATTATCTAGAGCACAAGCTGCACTTATGTTGATTTGGTCTTTTGCTTATCAACTTACAACTGGTCCTTTATGTTTCGTTTACAATGGTGAAATTCCTTCAACAAAATTAAGATCTAAGACTATTGCATTTGCAACTGCTGTGCAAGCTGTTGTCTTCATTGCTGCAACTGTTGCATTACCATACATGTTGAACCCACAAAATGGTAACTTACGTGGTAAAACTGGTTTTGTCTTTGGTGGTTTCTCCTTCTGCTTTATTGCATGGGCATACTTTAGATTACCAGAAACTAGAAACAGATCGTTTGAAGAATTAGACGTTATGTTCCACAGAAGAGTTCCTGCAAGAAAATTCGCTTCATACAATATTGAAATTGACGGAAAAACTTTACAAGTTATTTCAAGTCCAATCGAGAAAACAACTGTTTAATTGAGTCTTCTTACGTAATTGTATATTTTTTTACCTCTAATCAAATCATTAATGAAAACACATAAGAACTCTACTGTAGAGTAGTTGTAGCCTACCGCTAAAAGCAAGCGGCAATAATTATACTCCACAAATTTACGATAACGGGAATTGGTTCACCGTTAGCCGCGTTGGCAACCGTTTTTTCGCTTCTTCCGACAGAGGGTGACAGATCAAATCTATTTCTGCAACATCAACCTCTGCAAAATTGCAACACCACTTTGGTTCTTATTGCTGCACAGCCCTGACTCTCTCCGCACAGATCCTGTAATGTACTATCCTGTCAGTATCTAGAGTTTAAATGTATAGCTTTGCCCCAAATAGTCGTTCGATAATGAGAAATATCATAACCTTGCTTTTACTGTTGGGATAACAGCATGGTTGAGGTCAAGAAGTTTGATAATAAGGAAACAGCAGCAAGGGATGTTGCGGAACATATTGTGTCTCTAATAAACAATTTTAATCCAACACCGGAGAAACCTTTTGTCATGGGTCTACCCACAGGATCCTCCCCAGAACCAGTATACAAAGAGTTGGTTAAGTTTTACAAGGCTGGGAAAGTGTCATTTCAAAATGTTGTCACTTTCAACATGGATGAATATTGCGGTTTAGATGCCAATGATGAACAATCATATCGTTATTTCATGAATCAAAATTTGTTTAACCATGTTGACATCAAACCAGAGAACATCAATATTCTTAATGGTATGGCCGAAGATAAAGAAGCAGAATGTAAGGCATATGAGGAGAAAATTGCAAAGTTTGCTCCTTTCCAGGTGTTTATGGGTGGAGTTGGACCAGAAGGACACATTGCATTCAATGAAAGAGGATCATCCAGGGATTCAGTTACACGTGAAATCCAACTAGAAGAATCCACAATTGTTGCAAACTCACGTTTCTTTAATGGTGACATGTCTAAAGTCCCAACAACTGCCCTGACCGTTGGTATTTCAACTGTTTTAGACAACTCCAAAAAACTTATCATCCTGGTTTTTGGTGAAGGTAAGAGAGAAATTTTACAAAAAACATTGACTGCACCTATTAGCTCTGATATTCCAAGTACATTCATTAGAGAACACGATAATGCAATCATTTACTGCGATAAAGACGCTGCAGGAGATTTATAGAAAAAGACGCTAGCATAACATAAAATTATATACTGTCATTTAATAAAAGAGAATAGAAATTGTAATACTTTTTCACTATTTTAAACCCATTGCTCTGTAAACTACGCAATTGATTCTCACCAACGTCTAAAATGTAACATTTCCTGCAATCGCTATGTTTACCTTTCACATACATAAGTGCAGTACACACAAGACCGAGCTTAAATGCTTCAAAAAGTGTAGTGTATGATGGATCAATATGATGACCTGCAATACATACGAAAGGTTCTCCTAAATTGTCTAATGTTTCCAAAAATGGGTAAAACTTTGTAAATTTTGACTCGTTAGTAAATACAATCAAACTGCCAACTACTGATCTTCTTGTTGGTTCTAAAGCTACAATGATGTCAAGATTTCCTCTATTATCAATAAATTGTTTTTCACCTGATGAGTGAAAGTCTTCGTAAAGTTGAGAGTATATTTCAAAGTTATTATTCGCAAAGTCTGAATAGAAATATGGATCATCATATTCCAATGATTCTTCACGATTAATGTTGCTTCCGCTACTTTCTTCTTCTTTACCCTTCAGCATCGAATAAACATCAGTAGGATTGTTTCGAATGTCAAACATCACTCCGACAACCTGAAGCTGGCGGACCAGATATTCTGCTACTTTCCAACTGCGCACATCGTCAAGTTTCATTAAGTATTTCATTGTTTGATATTCGTTGCGGTGAGATTGAGATGCAGCATCGTTTGTTAACAAGTTGTTGATGCTAATCCGGCTAGGAGTTTTCGGAAGAGGTAAAAGCTTGTTGCTTTTCTTCAAAGGATTTTTGGGTTTCATATTGTTAAATGAACCATTAAAGTCCCAACCATAAGATTGAAAGAATCTCAATGTTTCTGAGTTTTCATCAGACTGTGTTGTAAAAAGATCGTTTGCAACTGTAAGTTTTGGAAAATCTCTACCGAGGAAGATCTTTGAACATCCTTGTTCTTGCACCAAGTACTTGATTGTCTTTGTGTAAAGATGGGTACCAATTGAAATTCCTCTCTTGTTCTTATCAACTAATAAAAACATGAGATTGCCAGTTTTTCCCTTACCATCATTGCATTCACTCACCCATGTTACGGACATACCTAAGATTGTTTTAGAACTAGTATTTCTCACCACAAAACTCATGTGGTTATTTGAATCAACAAAAAGTCTTTTCAAGCCGTTTAAAGAGTTATCCTTAGTTAAAAAATCAAGGTAGTTGTTGCTTTTAAGAAGTTGAATGCAGTTTAGCCAATCACGTTTGTAATTGAATTTTTCAACAAGCCAGCTATGTGTTCTGTTTTTATTGGCTTTGCGTGATGGCTTACCTTCTGATGATATCTGCGAGAGAATTCCAGGGATCTTTCCAGTAGATTTGAAATCTCCAAAAAGAATTTTTGGCAAGTGACATAATGCATTGATAGTATAATCATACGTGCAAATGTATCCCGTTGGAAGACCACCAATATTTATATCGTAAAGAAAATCTGTAGGAGAGGAAACACTGATAATAATCATTTGTCTATTGATTGGGGTTGTGGTATTGCTACTGTTGCTGGTTCTTTTCCCTGTATTGCATAACATCGATACATGCTTCGATACACCAACTTGGTACATATTTGTTGTAGTTTCAGCAGAGAAAAATAAAACAACGTTTGATTTCAAAATCAGTTCTTCATGGAACGATGTAAGTCCGTTAGAGTTGTAACTCGTGTGGTAAATTTTGTATCCTGGTTTGTATTCTGAAAGCATTTTACCAAATTCAATAAACACATCTTCGCCATAGTTTAAATTTTTCTCTGATGTTTCCAAGTACTTCTTGTTGTTTATATGAGAGCGGTTACCATGTACATCAACAGTTTCATAAAGTGGAGAAATAAGTGGTGTTAAAATCAAAATAACATTTTCTGTCTCAATATTTGCAGTAAGGTACTTTGTTATGGGTAAACCCGAATCACGAATAACTGTTATTGCCTTTTCATATGCTCTCACTGAAAGCATTCTGTGTTGGTGAATGATATCTTGGTCGAGAAACATAACGTTTTTTACATGGTCCCATGACGGGAGTTTCTTCTGTAGGGCATTGATTCTAGCTGAAGATTTTTGTAAAACATCGCTTTCAATAAGTTGATCATCAATTACAGAAGCTAATGCGGAAATTGCTTGCTTTTGAATCTCAAAATTTGAACAAACCATTATCAAATCACAACCAACTGAAAATGCAGAGATGCATCCTTGAACAACACCAAAATTTCTATCAAGTGCTTCCAAAAGCAAACATTCACTAATCACCACTCCATTAAAATTCAGTTTATCTCTGAGAATATTAGAAACAATAGTAGGACTTAGACAAGCGTGTAAATCATTATTGTTGACTCCGGAAATAGCACACCCTCCAACAAGAACAGAATCAAGCAAACCTTGTTCCATAAGTTTGATATACGGTATTGCATTAAACTCAAGAAGCTGTTCTGTGGATTCCATAATCATGGGTAACTCAAAATTAGAATTCACAGTAGCTGATCCGTATCCTGGGAAATGTTTGCCACAATTAAGAAAGTTTTCATCTTTAAAAGCTTTAGCTGCTGCTTCAGCGCATTTTACAACAACGTCTAAACTGTACCCAAACGAGCGTACCCCAATCATTTGCTGTACAAGGCTGTTTGTAGTGTTTTTCAATATATCTAGCACAGGCCCCATACACATGGAGAAACCAATAGATTTGAGTTCTTTTGCTATAGCCCTATAGACATCATAGACAATTTGTGGATCATCTGTGGCTGCAAGTGACATAGCACCAGGAAACTGAGTAATGTAAATCTCGTCAAATAATGAATTCAACATCCCACCTTCTTCGTCAATAACAAAGTTGATAGGGTACTCATAGTTTTGTTCCCATGCAAGTGTCTGAAGGCTAAGAATGAGTCGTTTTGCCTGTGTAGCGTTCATAAAATTACGGCCACTGAGTATTATTGTTCCAACACGGTATTCGGAGATGAGTGTTCTGATTTCCGGTGTCATCTCAGTTCCTTCAAACCCAATAATGAAAAATTTGCCAACGGTATCCATATCGTACCAGTTAGAGAATATCAGTAGTCAACTTCAAGTAATAGCTAAAAAGAGTGTGTGTGTGTGTGATATTGATGGAGAGGTAAGATAATAGGTGTTCACCTGTGTGATACCCCATGATTCTCATGCAAGACGAAGTAGACATTAGAGTTCAAGAGAGAAAACGAGGAAGAGATCCCAGACTGTTGGAAAGCCGAAGGAAACGGAAAAATACTCCGACGGAACGCAAGCGGTTGCAAAATTTATGCAACCGCAGTGAGGAAATTGCAACATCACATTTTGAAAGGAAAAACTTTAATGTGATCAGGAGAGAAGTTAAGAGGAAAAGAAAAATAGATGAACAGGAAAGATGAAAGGAGGGAGTGGTAAAAAATGTATAGCTTTTACTGTTTGGTGTTTGGCTATTTTACTGTTGTGTCTATGTGCAAGTAAATGACGGTGCAAATTATACACTTTACAAACTGTCTACTTGCTGACTGTGGTAAGTTGACGAGGAAAGACTTATACGTTGATTTAATTTCAGGTACAATCATCGATGAGCCGGCAGAGACGGAAGAAATTGTGAAAACGGTAATTGATGTTGAAGGGAACATTATTACTCCTGGTTTTATTGATATTCAGATAAACGGATGTTTCGGACTTGATTACTCGACAGTTCTGGACAATACCATTAGCAAGGATGAGATTGTGAATGAATATGCCAATACAATGAAAAAACTTGTGAAACACGGAGTTACATCTATTTGTCCAACTGTAACTTCAAGTTTGTCTGATGTTTACAGAGACTCGTTACCTATATTTGGTGAGAAGACAAGGTATGCAGACAGAACGGACTCGCTCGGTGTACACGCTGAAGGGCCGTTTATTTCCATGCAAAAGAAAGGTTGTCACCCAGTTAATGCCCTTACTACAATCAGTAATGGATATAGCTCTCTTGAAGAGAGATATGGAGAAGGTTTTGAAAAATATACATCGATAGTCACTGTGGCTCCTGAATTAAAAGGGTGCAGTGATGTGATTAAACGTATTGTTTCTAAGAATGTTGTCTTTTCAATGGGTCATTCGATAAGTACATTTGAAGAAGCTGTGCATGCAATAAAGGAAGGTGCAACTATGATTACACACTTATACAATGCAATGCCTGGAATGTCAGCTCGTGATCCTGGACTAGCTGCTGTTATTAATGCGCCTAGAAATGTGTTGAGTGCAGAAGAGGTGCCATATTTTGGTATTGTTGCAGATGGTGTTCATGTTCATCCAGCTATGGTTAGAGCAGCATATGTTGCAAACCCTAAAAAGACGATACTTGTTACAGATGCAATGTATTTAATTGGTGTTGAAGATGGAATTTACAAACGTGGAACACAAGAGTTGGAGAAACTTGGGAAACTTGTTCGTCTAAGCGGGACGGAAACAATTGCTGGTTCAGCAACTCATCTTCTCCAATGTGTTAATAACTTTGTAGAATGGACAGATGTTCCTATTGAAGTTGCCGTTGCTACAGTAACAAATCATCCTGCGATGTCTCTTGGTATACAAAACAGGAAAGGGTTTCTTAATGTAGGATGCGATGCAGATCTTAATATAATCAATACCAAAGGCGAACTCGTGAGAGTTTACAAGTTAGGGCATCAAGTTAAATAGTTTTTTTTTCATTATATATATTAATGTAAATAGTAGGAGAATTGAAAGGTAAAGAAAAACGAGAAAACAAACAACAACAAATAATAGAATTTGTAAAAAAAAGTATTAAACTTTCTCAGGAGTGGAAGAATGTTCCTCCTTGACTGTTGAATTTGTTTCATTAGATTGATCATGTTGGTTAGGTTCATCAGTTTTATCATCTTTACTTTCAGCACCTTCCCTTTCTTTCCTTTCCAATTCTGCAATTTCTGCAGCAGTAAGAAAACGACCACCTTGACCTCTAGGTCTACGCATCGCATGCTTGTGACGAGATTCATGAAGGTAAGGTTTACGAACTCTCTGCACTTTAAGGGTCTCTTCTAGCTTAGCACGTGCAATACGTCGTTTCAATATACGATGGTACTGTTTCGCATTGACATAATATGGTTGATCAGATGTTGCATCCGCTGCATGCGTCTGTTGCACCTGCTGGGCTTGTTGTACTTGGTGCTGTTGTGATTGTTGTTGCTGTGGTGGGGGTTGTAATTGGACTTGCTGCACCTGCTGCTGTTGTGGTTGCTGGTGTTGTTGTTGATGTTGTTGTTGATGTTGTTGTTGATGTTGTTCTTGCTGCTGATGTAACTGTTGATTTTGTTGATGATGTTGTTGCTGTAGTAGTTGTGGCTGTTGCTGCTGCTGCTGCTGTTGTTGGTCATTCTGATAAACATACTCTTCGGTCTTCATCGAACGAGGGTTTGAAGCGGTTGCAAATGACCCTCCTTGATCAGAGATAAAATCATGGTGTTGATAGTAATTCTGAGTGGGTAGATGTAGTGTATCCTCCATTGTAGTGCTCGTATTTCTTGGTGGTGAAAGTGTCGGTCAAACAGTATGTTATCGATATTGCTAGGACCTGAAAGAAAAGCGAAGACAATTTGGAAGACAGAAAATTGAGTAAAAGAAATTCGCGGAATTAGCGGGGACACCATTTTTCTTATTGAAAATTCATTTCTAATCGTTTTGCCCAGCAAATGCAAAACTTTTTAACAGTTTTATAACTGAACTGGGGATTGCACAAACGGCTACTACACATAGAGATAAAATTACCAATATGCCAGCAACTATCTTATGTATTGGTATGGCAGGGTCTGGTAAGACCACTTTTGTGCAAAGACTAAATGCACATTTACATGCTCGTCAGACACCACCTTATTTGATCAATCTTGATCCAGCAGTATTGCAAGTTCCATTTGGATGTAATATTGATATTAGAGATTCTATCAATTATAAGAAAGTTATGGAAAATTATAATCTTGGACCAAATGGTGCAATTGTTACATCACTTAATCTTTTTGCAACTAAAATAGATCAAGTTTTAAAAATTATGGAAAAACGTAGTGGCGATTTCACTCATTGTGTTGTGGATACACCAGGACAAATTGAATGTTTTGTATGGTCAGCATCAGGAGCTATTTTAACGGAAGCGTTTGCGACTGAATTTCCAACAGTTATTGCATATATTATTGATACGCCGCGTTCTTCAAGTCCAACAACATTTATGTCTAATATGTTATACGCATGTTCAATATTATACAAGACTAAATTGCCAATGATTGTTGTTTTCAACAAAACTGATGTACGTAAACATGATTTTGCTAAGGAATGGATGACAGATTTTGAAAGTTTCCAAGAGAGTTTACGTAATAATGCAGATTTAAATGATGAAACTTCAAATGGTTCAGGATATATGGCATCACTTATCAATTCAATGAGTTTAATGTTGGAAGAATTTTATTCTACTTTAGATGTTGTTGGTGTTTCCTCATACACCGGAGCTGGTTTTGATGAGTTTATGGACGCTGTTGATCGGAAAGTAGATGAATACAATGAATTTTACCAAAAGGAAAGAGAAAGAGTTGTTGCTGAGAAAAAGGAAAGAGAGAAAAGGGAAAAGGAGAAACAGTTAACTCATTTAATGAAAGACTTAGGTATAAAGGATAAAAAAATTGGTAACAAAGATGACAATGGTGTTGAAGTTGTCTCTGATGTTGAAGATGAGGTGGAACGTGATGAACAAGCTGGGTATGAGCATGGACTACTAGATCTTGAAAGTTCAGAAAGAGAATATACTTTGCAAGATGACAGAAATGGTGAAGTAAGAGATACTGGTAATGGTAAAACCAACGATGCAGTAAAGGCGATCCATAATAGGTACCAAGAAGCGTTTGAAGCCAGTGCAAAAACTGCATCATCTGATATTGCTGCAGACATTGCGCGTTACATCAAGGGTAGCGATTAAGGAGATACAGATGGTGTAGGTTGTTTCACTAAAAGGAGAGAACCGTTATGCTGTTTGGAAACATTGACAAGGCCGTAATGAGCAATAGTTTGTAAATTGATGCACGTTTCAGAAGGTTTATGCATTTCTGCAGTCTGTGCTGAAATCTCATCAGCAAGGTATGGGTAAGTGGATAAGTTGAGGAGAGCAGCTTCCACTGTGAAAGGTGCTGTTCTAAGTGAATTTATAAACTGTGTATTAGAGCCAAGCATTTCTTTCGAAAATGATAGTAGCAGAAGCGTTGTAAGCGGCGGCTGTGTGCGAAGTAAATCTTCTTGGATTGTCTTGAAAAGCGGATTCTGAGGTGAAACTAGTTTGTAATCGATAAGTGTAGGTAAAGTGTTTGGATCCGTTTCAGAAGTTTCCATTCCATGTACGGCATCAATTTCCGCAACTAGATTTTTCACAGCATAAGATGGTTCAACGTGTTTTGCAGCCAAAAACAAATTGAGCGGATACACGGCAAGTTCAGAAGAAAGCCGGGACAGCATCTTTGGGTATGGAAAGGTTTGGTGTATGTGATATATTTCAGTTTTGGGAAAGTCGCTTTTTTGATCTTTCAAATTTCATGTGCAATACAGATTCTACAATTATTTCCGGCGATTGCCGGTTATTTCCGATGTTTCTCCGGTCTATCTCATCTCTTATCTTTGCGGAATCCATTTATAAACAGCTACAACTCCACAAATTATACACCATCTTTCCTTTTCTCTTTTTTCTTTTCTCCTGGCAATGACAGTTTCTGACAGAGTAAGCTACTTGCGGAGCTTGCGCTCTGTGCGGGAAACAAACGCCAATACAATCGCCCGTCTTGAAAGCAACACGTTGAACAACTTTACAGTTCATAATGACAAAATGGAAGGCGTTGTGCGTCTTGTTGTGAAAGTAATCCGTGAATCGTTTCCCACTAACACTGATTTAGACAATATCCCGGATCATGGAAGATACCAACATTTTGGTGTTGATCGTATGGCTGATTTGATTGCGAGTTACCGTGTTCAAGGTCTTTCTGATCAAGACATTTGCTGCAAACTTGTAGATCTTTTTGTTGTTAGTGTGCTTTTAGATGCAGGAGCTGGACCTGAATGGAAATATACCGATCCGGAAGGCCACGTTTTGGCTAGATCTGAAGGGATCGCTGTTGCCACGTACTATATGTTTCAAAAGGGAGCATTTGGAGACGGATGCGTAGATGGTGTAGTTCTTGCTAATTTATCCGCTGAAGTTTTACGTGATGGTCTACAAATCCAGGAAGGAAATCACATGGTAGGATTCGATGGAAGATTACAGCTCATGCATAACTTAGGAAGAGTACTTGTTGCAAATAAAGAATTTGCTAACAACCATCCAGGTGATATGGTAAATTTTATCCGGGAACGTTACGGTAGTACTGTTGATATGGAACAGTTGTGGAGTGTAATCATGGGGTTACTTGTCCCTATTTGGCCGTCTGAAGGTAGACTGATAGTAGATGGAGAAGTGATTGGTGATGCTTGGTCTCTAGCTGATGGAACAGTCGTAACGTTTCACAAACTCACACAATGGCTTGCATATTCACTTCTCAAACCATTGACTGAGTTTGGGCATTTTAAAGTAGAAAACAGGGAACTATTGACAGGTTTGCCAGAGTATAGAAATGGAGGTCTCTTTGTCGATCTTGGGGTTTTAGAACTGAAAAAGGAAAAGCAAAATCTAGATAATCCAACTGCCGTTCCATCATTTGCACCAGATGACGATGTGATTGTTGAATGGCGTAGCTGCACTATATGTCTGCTTGACCAGTTGCTTCCACTTGTCAACGCCAAACTCGGACATAAGCTGACCTTACCGCAACTCATTGAAGCCGGATCGTGGAAAAGCGGACGTGTCATTGCATCACAGCTTCGAGCAGACGGTGGACCGCCAATCGACCTTGACGCTGACGGCACTGTCTTCTAGATGTGGTTGTAGTTGTGGTTGTAGTAGTTAGTTGTATAGCTATGCAATGACGCACCTGTGCACCACGCAAAAAGAGACGCAACTTTTTTTTTGCGTCTTTTCGCTCGACGATTTTTTTCATTTTTCAGTCCCCAAGTTTCAACATTTTTCCAACCTACACATCCTTTTTCTTTTCCTTTCTACTCTTTTGGTAACTTGAAACGTCTATTTCAACCCTAACAACAATGTCTGAAGAAAAGAAGGAAGTCCAACAACCACAACAAATCAACAAGATTAGAATCACTTTCACCTCTACCAACGTTAAGTCTTTAGAAAAAGTCTCTAACTTGGTCATCAGAAATGCTGCAAAGGAAGGTGTTAAGAAGAGAGGTCCTGTTAGAATGCCAACCAAGGCACTTTCTATTGCAACCAGAAAGACTCCTAATGGTGAAGGTTCCAAGACCTGGGAACACTATGAAATGAGAGTCCACAAGAGATACATTGACATTGAAGCTCCTTCTGACTTAATCAAGAAGTTGACTGCTTTAACCATCGAACCAGGTGTCGATGTTGAAGTTACTGTCTCTGTCTCCGCTTAATTGTGTGGGGGCTTGATTTTTCTTCCATCTCTCCAGTCCTTCATATAATTCCAATTTCCACATTATCTTATCCATTCTCTAGGCGTACCGTGTATGTGCAAGTTCATACTTTTATTAACTACAATCACATATATGAGACGTTGCGGTAGACAGCTATCAGTATGGATAGATATTTATTGTATTGTTTGTATTATATGTATTTTTTAACTGGAGTTTATCAACTAAAAAAAATGCTAAAAATGCTAAAATTACTAAAATTGGAAAAAAAAAAAACATCCACGTTTTTCCGCAATTTTCGTATTTTTGCTTATTTTCTTTTTGCATTTTTCCTCGTCCATTTCACGAAAAGACAACAATCAACACCAGTTTCATTTCTTCAGATCAGGTACCTTTTCTTTCCGTTCCTTTCCTTTCCTTTCCTTTTTTCTTTCTCTCTTTGTACACACAATGTCTGAGAAACAAGCAGCTACCTCTAACGGCTCAGGCGCTTCTGTTCCAGCTCCTCACCCTTCAACTTTGGGTAGACTAGTCAACTCAGGTCCAGTGTCTATTTTATGTTACTGTGCATCTTCTATCTTAATGACAACAACAAATAAATATGTTGTTTCTGGTCATCACTTTAATTTGAACTTCTTTTTGCTTGCAATTCAAGCAATTGTTTGTATTGTTGTTATTGCAACTCTGAAATTCTTTGGTGTTATCACTTACAGGAAATTCAATATAAATGAAGCTAAGAAATGGTCACCAATCGCGTTTCTTCTTGTTCTTATGATTTACACTTCTTCAAGGGCATTAAAATACCTGGCAATCCCAATCTACACTATCTTTAAGAATTTGACAATTATCTTGATTGCGTATGGTGAAGTTTTATGGTTTGGTGGTGAAGTTACACCAATGGCATTAGGTTCATTTATCCTTATGGTTTTCTCATCAGTTATTGCAACTTATGGTGATAAAGATGCAACTACTGGTGTTTCCAATTTTAATATTGGTTACTTCTGGATGGCACTTAACTGTTTCTCATCCGCTGCTTTCGTCTTATTTATGAGAAAGAGAATTAAGTTGACAAACTTTAAAGATTTCGATACAATGTATTACAACAACCTTTTGTCAATCCCAATCTTACTTGTTGCTTCCCTTTTATTGGAAGATTGGTCTTCTGAAAACATTAGCCTTAACTTCCCACCAGAAAACAGAACAGCTGTTTGGATGGCAATGATTATTTCAGGTGCAACTTCAGTTGGTATCTCTTATTGTTCAGGTTGGTGTATCAGAGTTACATCTTCAACAACTTATTCTATGGTTGGTGCACTTAACAAACTTCCAATTGCATTATCTGGTTTGGTTTTCTTTGATGCTCCAATTAACTTCTTTTCTATCTCATCTATCTTTGTTGGTTTTGCAGCTGGTCTTGTTTACGTTGTCGCAAAGCAAAAGCAAAAGGAAGAAGCAGCAAAACAAGAACAATTACCTAAATAGATTATACATATATAAAGTAAACATATTCATTTATCATACATATATAAAGTTAGTTTCATCATTTATCAATTTTCAAACTGAAATCAACAATTGGTGTACCTTGATGGATACTACTGGTGGAATAAATATCAATATCATGGCAAATATATTCACTAATATTAGCACGTGTCAAACCACCACTACATTCTAAAAGGAATTTATGTGATTTTCCAAACTCTTCCTTCAATTTACGAGCAACTTCTTGTAATTCAGCACCGGTAAAATTGTCAAGCATAATTATATCACCACCAGCTGTAATTGCTTCAACTGCTTCATCATAACTTTGTACCTCAATTTCCACTTTAATAGAAAATCCACCTACTTTATGTGCACTTACAATTGCATCAGTAATCGAACCAGTACTCCAAATATGGTTGTCCTTTAACATGATCATACTGGATAAATCAAACCGATGCATATCAGCACCACCAACAAGCATTGCATATTTTTCAAAAACACGTAATCCTGGCGTTGTCTTCCTCGTACCTGCAATTATCCCGGTATATCCACTGCTTCTTGCAAGATCAACAACGGCTCTACTTTCAGTTGCAACACCGGATAATCGTGCCATAAGATTAAGGCCAACACGTTCAGCTTGTAAGATATTCTTTGATGGTCCTTTCAAATGTGCAATGATTTTCTTCTCTGAAATTTTCAATTGTTCACCTTCCTTTACAAGCCATTCCACCTCAACTCCACATTGTTCATATAGTTCGTTTAAAAATGGGATACCACATACAACACCTGAACTCTTCATGTACACGCACGCGGTTTTTGTGCTTGATCCAACGACAAACCCACCGTAATCAAAAGAAGGAATGTCTTCATCAATGAAAGCTCTGATCTGTTGTTTCCATTGTCCTGAAACTGGTAGTAAGTCTGCGTAATTCATCGTCAGTCTGTGTGTGGGGTGATAAAGAGCATCGTGGAAAGTGTCTGCACTCTCGACAACTTTTTCATCTGTCAATTTACCCCATCATTACGTGAACCAACTTTTCCTCACGAAAACGCATCGTTCGAACTATACTATTATACAATATCATCGGCATTTTACTCCTCCTCCTCTTCCTCTTCTTCTTCTTCTTCTTCTTCTTCTTCAGCAAGTGGGATTTCAAAATCACTTGACCCGTCACTTTCATCATCCTCAATCCCTCCACCAATCCGCAGACCGATTGTGCTATCCAGTCGACTTAGGTCAACAGACTCATCGTCGTCTTCCTCCTCGTCATCCTCTTCTTCTTCTTCTTCTTCTTCTTCTTCTTCTTCTTCTTCTTCTTCTTCTTCTTCTTCTTCTTCTTCTTCTTCTTCATACACTTCTTCTCGTAATGTTGGTGGATTCTTACGTTTCTTGCGCAATGCTGCATTACCGTACAACACTCCTTCAACTGCTTTCACGGTTTCTAAATCACACTCCCGCATGACAGAAAGAAGCCTTTCCTCATCGGCATCACCACTGTTGCCATCATCAAACACGTCGGTGTACACTACTCGCTGCACTCCAGCTGCCGCAGATAGCTGCACAGACCGTGACAATTCCACGTCAATAAACCGTTCCGTGAGTGTTTGAAACACGTCTGTAGGAATGTCAGGAATCTGTAATGACTGACATGCACGCTTCACTTGACGATCGCTGAACTGTACTTGGCGGGGAATTCTTGGAGCTGCTGGACGTCGTAATGATCGCTCTTCCACTGCCTCGTCGTCAGTAGACGCGTCAATAATTGACATGTTCACGCTATACTGCTGTTCCTCGTCTAATTCGTCGTCCTCTGAAGAGAGCTCTCCAAATATACCAGATGCATCATGCAAAATAGCTTCAGGAATTGCTACATTGGATGTGTCCGCATGTACGGTCGTTGTCGTTGTGTCAAATGAACCGTCAAATGGTGTGTCGAAGTCAGGAATGTCTTCTTGTAGTTGTGATTGCAGTAGCGGTTGAATGTGACCATGATCCTGATCCTGATTCTGACTTTGGCTTTGGCTCTGACTTTGACTTTGACTTTGACTCTGCGTAATAGGCAAGGTATCTTCAATGATAGACGATTCTTCGGTGAACTGGTACGAAGTGGACGCTGTGGTAAAACTCGAGTCTACAAGTCGTGCAAATTGACGGACATCTTTCTTTACAAAACTGGGCACAGTTGTCGACCTTACAGGTGATATGTGTTCTTCAAATGGTACTGGTGTGTTTTCTCTGCTCGTTTCCTCTCTCTTTTGAATCTTTTTCTTTGAATTGTGGAATAACTTCCCTAACAATCGTAAATCTTCCAATGGGTCATACACGTGTGTTTGTTTATTCCGCGTAGGTGTAAAGAGCAATCGGTTACGTGTCGGTGTGACAGACATTTCAAGGGCACGTTTTGTTAGCGGTGTCAGCTGTCGACGAGGTGTTCTCGGCGAATGTGGTGATCTTGGAGACCTGCCGGAGAAGGAGTGTTCATGAGTGTTCGGGGTTGTTGGTCTCTGTGGTATATCCTGCAGCTTTGATGTTTGCCGCTGAGGTGTCTGTAACGACGCCATTGTCTTGTCAGCGGTAGTCTTGTGTATATGTTACACTATCAGTTACATCAACAAGTTGTTGATCTTTGCTGTACGCGTGAAATTTCTAGATAAAGATTTTTTTCTTCCCTATTTGAAAAAAAAATATCTGTTTCATCTCTTGCCACAAAGACAACATTATAATGAGTGACGTTGAAGGATTAGATGATGGATTAGATATTAAGTACGAGTTTAGTGAGGAAGAACTTGATGTAAATGAAGAAGAAAGTGGAGCAGAAAACAATGATGATGCTGAAAAAGAAGTTAAAGCTGAAACTAAGGAAAACGAAGAACCAAGTAGTACTGGTAAGAAAAGAAAAGGGCTGAGTGAAGGAAAGAAGTCTAAGAAGAAGGCAAAGATGGAGTTTGAAAAAGAGAGTAAGGCAGCTTTGAGTGTGGAAAAGAATGATATTGTTGTTGAAAAATTAAATAGCAAAATGAGAGAACTATTCCCACAGTTGTCAGCACTTGAACTTACAGAATACTATGTAAACAAAAAGCAAGTGGTTGATACAAGTGAGTTTGAAGGTGAAAGAAGTTTGGAAAACATGGCTAGATATATTGAAACCTACATGAAAGATTTGATTCCAAGTATCAAAGCGTACAAAGCTTTACGTAACAAACTGAAAAAATACGAGACAAAACGGAAATTCAACAAAAAGTTTAACAAAACAGTTGAAATTCCCAAAAGGAAATTTATTCTTGTTTTATCAATTTCAGCAATCAGATCTTGTGATGTTCATAGAGCAACGAGGGATTTAGAAGGTGGATCAGTTAAATTAATCAACAAGAACCCAATTGGACATGATTTAAAAATTCTCAAGACAACATGGAGTCGTATTCTTAATGCAACGCCCGGACGTATTGATAAATTACTTCAAGTGAGTAAAGACGATGTGCAACGTAATTTTGAGCCAAAACCTGTTTTCAGTGAAGAAGAAATTGATACTGTTATCTTAGATAACTTTGTTGATCCAAAACTCCGTTCGGTTCTTGATGACGTAGAAACTTATGAATGCCTCAAAAAATTGAAAGCAGTAAATCCTGACTTGAAAGTTTATGTGTATTGAAGAATATATAAATAGAAGATAAAAAAATAGAGTCGTTATTTAAATAAATAAGCATGCCAAAATGGACAAAAAGTCTAATTTCACAATGATTAGTTCTTAGCCTTGGAAGCAGCATCCCATTTAGCAACAGTTTCAAGAGAATATGCTTCCCTTGGATTGAAAGTGTTTGCTTCTGCTTGTCTGTAGAAACCGTACAGGATAGTAAAGAAGCCTGCAAACGCAATAATACCATTGACGTGGTGGTTCTTAGGAGTGTGGAACCAACCTCCTGAAGGAGGGGTCACCCACTTTGGATTGAATGCACCATGTGACATGACTGAGAGATGTGTAGAAGTGCTGTTGGACAGAGAGACAGGGTTCCACCAAACAAAGCGTCTTCTTACTTAACGTACTTACCCGCCTTTCATCTTTTCCCAATTGGAGTTCAAATTCGGGGAAAGAAAGAATTCTGCACCTGTGCACCGCGGGAAAAAAATAGTTGATTTTCCTCACCAACATGTTTTTTCAACCTTTTCCACAGAAGGACTAAGAGATTGTTTGAGAGAACTGTATCCGGAACAACTGCTTCTACCACACACACGCAATGCTTCAACACAGATCCAATGCCTGTCGTCGCCTTTTACGATCCGGCTCTACTGCCGTGTGCATCCGTGTGGCAGCAAGATCCATTTCTGTCTCCCCAGCTGCCCCAAAGACCTCAGCGACAGCACACGATGCAAAGACTTTCAAACTTTCCTATGAAAGTGCAAAGAATAAACCTGTGAGTCAATCTGAATTTGTTGTTCCTGAACAAAAGTTTGATTTTTCCAGTTACAAACATGCACATGAAGAAAAACTCATTGATGAAGAACAAGCAAACCTTATTCCTGCAGTGCTTGCACTTCATGCAAGATTGAGTTTACCTGAATCCCTTACAAATACTACACTCATTAAATGTCTAACGTGTCCAACTGCAGAAACTGCATCTCCTGCTCTTAATAATCAACAACTTTCAATTTTTGGTGCTCATCTCCTCTCATTTTACACTACTGAACATTTAAGTACAAACTACCCAAGACTTCCCATTTCTATCCTAAAATCAGCAATCGATGCTTATATCGGTGATTTCTCACTATATGATGTAGCAAAGAATACTTGGGGTATTGAAGAAGATTCAACTTCTAAATTAGAAAAATATCTTGCAAATGAACCTGAAATTTTCAAGTTCGGTAGACTCAGATACACACGTAAAGTAACAACTCCAGAAACAGGTGTCGTCAAATATTCCAATAAACCAGAATCTTCATTTGAACTCTCTAAAGCAGAAGCATATGCAAGTACTGTTCGTTCCATTGTTGCATCAGTATACCTCTCCGCTGGAGAACCAGCTGCAAAGGAATTCATTCACAATCACATTTTGTCTAGACAAGTTGACATCTCATCACTTTTCGCATTCAAGGAAGCAGGTAAACTTTTAACAAGACTTCTAAGGGTAAACAATATGGAGCCTCCAACTGTAAGACTGATTTCTGAAACTGGTAGACTCTCTTCAACTCCCGTTTACGTTGTCGGTTGCTTTTCCGGTGACAACATCCTCGCTACAGCTGAAGGTAATTCCTTGAAGGAAGCTAGAGTTAAATCATTTGGTAAGGCCCTCAAAGCTTGGTACCTTTACAAGCCTGTCGATGCAAAGGCTCCATCTGATGAAGATTTCCAAGGAATGCACATTGACCAAGGTGAAAAGTTCTACTAACTTCTTTACTCTATATTTCTTCCTGTATATATATTACACATCCATCTACATATTACAATAGGTAGCAACTGTATTGTTGAAATTATTGATGACCCATTCATCAACTAACTCAACACCTTGATCATCTTTAACGCCTTCTTTATGCAGTAGATACATCTCTTTACAGATATCAAAACTTAGCATCTGTAAAATGATTTCTTCTCGTTTATCAATGTATCTTTTAGCAACTCTATCAATCATGAAAACATCCTCAACATCAATATCAGCCTTCTGTAAATGTATCAAGATATTTTGCAAAATACACTCTTGCATCCTAACATTCATTTTGTTCATATCTTTCAATCCCAGGATAAATTTTATAGGTGCATTGCAAACAAACTCTTCAATACAGCAAAATACTGACATGCTTAACTCAATTTTACTATTAAGTAATTCAATGATTTTCTCATTAAAATCGCTTTCAACACCAGCCAAACTTAAAGCACATAATGAATACTCAATAAAAACATTCTTTTCAATGTTATTCAACATGCAAGAACGAAGCACATCGTGCTCGTAATCATCAAGATGTTGGACAATATACGCAATTTCCTCGATATCATTCAGTTCATTCAAATCACGCGGAGTAACGCTGTCATGATTAATCAACTCACTCTGTAGAATACCAAAATAGCCTCCAATACCTTCTTCAACATCTACTTCCTCTATCGTAAGCATATTTAAATCAGGTGTCGAGTCACTATGTATTTCACTAGCTGTTTTATCAGCTTCGTCATCATGAGCATTCGTTGAATCTTGTTCAGCCACTACGTTATCAATACTCCTCTCCATTGATATATCGGTCAAACTTTTTTCTTTGTCAAGCATGGAAACGTCGGCTCCCTCTTCAACAATTTCAGGTTCATGTTCAGGTTCAGGTTCAATTTGAAGTATACCTTCTGGAGCATCACCATCATTTTTATTTCCAAGCTCGGCATCTTCTTGAATCCCTTCAACTGGTCTCAATTCAATGTTATCAAAATCAAAAATCCCATTACCTTTCCTTCTCGGAATTAACATAGTCATATCAGAAACAAATGGATTTTCTAATATTTCTTCCCTTTTGATACGTGGAATAATTTTAGTCATTTGGTCAACATCTTCGTCCATCTCATCCTGTCTAACCTTAATGGGTGAAAGAAACCTTTGTGTTTCAGCACCAACACTTCTATCATTATCATTGTCATCCTCACCTTCCAGTTCGATTCCTATTAGCCGACAAATGGACCTCTTCACTGAATCTTCACTAATCTCATTTATAGATCTTACCAAAAGATCTTTATATTCGGTATAGCACAACTGAAATACCTCAGTGTAACGTTGGTTTATCTCTTCAGTAAAGTCGATAATAGTGTAAGACTTGATTAGGCATTCAAATATTGAGCTAAGCATATATGATTTTATTTGTTCACGTTTGAGAAGAACAAGTTTCGAAAAAATTCGTAGTATGCAACCAATTATTTCCACACGATGTTTAATAAATTGAATTGACAGATTAATGTTGTCAATCTTGGATGTATCAATGGCAAAATTTAAAATGTTAATTATTGACAAACATAGATCTTCAAGTGACAGTTCAGAGACTATTAACTCTATCTTATCAAAATCATTTATGTTTATAAGATAAAAGCATAGCAAACGTACTGTGTTTTCTGTGGATATGCAGCCACTTATTTTATGAAAGCTCTGAAGGTCATCAAAGATTGGATAAAACATTTCAGGATTAATAACACTCAAATTGTTAAGAGCATGATTAAATTTAGTTGTTATGGAAGAATCGTCCAGTTCCAGCAACTTTCTAAATCCTGATTCTTGTGATGCTTTGCTATCGCCGGATAGCTCCTCGTAAATAGTGTTTTCTCTTTTAATTCTACCAGTGAAATCGTCAAAATCTTCTTCCTTTTCCAGCTTCGCCATTGGAGAGTTGAGTGCATTAGTATCTTGTAAGGATGCAGAAATGGAGGCTGATGTTATGAATTTGGCGTGTGATGCTGAATCGGTTGTGTGATGTCTCACAGAAGGTTTCAATTCAGAATTGACATTTGTAGTTTCATGTGAATGGTTAGTAACGCCGACACTTTCGCTCCGCTGTATCCTACGCACTGGCTCATATGGCAAGTTCGAAGCTTTCTGTGTAGATTCCTTTCTTATAGTTTCATGTATCAATTGTTTAATAGGAGTACGTTTCACTTGAATATTAACAAAACTACTCTTTGATCTTTCCAGTGCTTTCACTGTTTGGTTATCCAATTTTCTCATTATACGAGTTTCATATTCAGGTTCAAGTTCAGTCAAAGTCCAAAAAGCATTCCGCATTGCTTCCTTGACTAACGGAATGGGATCAGATAAACCTTTAATAATTACAGGTTCACAAGATTCAACAATATAGTGGAAGCTATCGACATCAGATTGATTGTAGTACTTCAATAGCATTAGCTGGATCCAATTTCCAGTATATACTCTAGGCTGAATATTTTTGTCGTGTATGGTAGTAGCAAATAAATGAAAAAACTTGGTGCTCAATGGAGTGTATAGAATCAAGGCAATAATTGCGACGTTGGAATTCTGGTGTTGGATGATCTTTCTTGCAGCAGTAAGTTTTACCAACGTATTGAGTTGATATTCTACAAACGCAGCATCTAAGTATGATCCAATAGAGATTGCCAATTCTTTGCAAAGTTGACATGCATTATTGGAAAGGGTAGTTCTCAATGAAAGCATAGCTTTTGTTATTGGTTCCTTGATTGATTTGATAAAATCAACAAAGTTGTCAACATTTGCCAAAAATATATTCTCATTTAATATTTGTCTTACTTTTATTATCAAATTCTGTCTGTGTTTCCAATTTTTTTCACTTTCCTTCCCGTCAAACTGTACTAAGAACTCACTATAAACAGTTTCATAGGTGGGATCATCCTGTAAATTAAAACTTATTTTTGGTAACGCATCATCAACATTCCAGTTTGGCACTTTTTGAAGCAACTCCTCTAGCTTCCCATCGATGTTGCTTTGTGATTGAATTGATTGGTGATGTTGTATTGGTGTATGTTGCCGAGAAGACACGTTAATTTTCTCCATGTATCGAGTGTATAAATTCCTATCAATTGCGCTGAGTACTTTAGATGCTATTTTCAAGTCAATTTTATGCAATACAAGAGCTTGCACTAGATCATTCTTTGCTGTGTTATTTGTTGGGTTGATAACAGTGAAGTATAAAATGAGAATACGTGAGCACTTCTCTAAAACTTCACGGTCTTGTGAATTCAGTAATTTGATGATGTTATCAAGGATGAATTTGAATGAAAAGTTAAAGTTTTCTGAAGACTCGATGATCTGGTATAAAAAATCTAAGACGGGTATTTGAATTTGTGGTTGATCCTTGTTGACGCCATCTCTGATCAAATAATGGATAATTAGGTCAATCTCACCATTTGGACTTGATTCTATGCATGTTTTCAATGACTTTAATGCCGTCAATCTCACTGATTCTTTGTGCTCTCCTAATCTTTGTAATAAGAAGGGCAAAACAATGTCATACACGTCGTGTAATGCATGAGCGTCTTGTATGCTAATTCTTTTAATCAAGTGGCAAAAAGTACTAAATGCCAGAACAGAAAGCTCTTTGTAAATAAATATGCTAATCAGACCTTCCAAATATTGTGCTATATATGATAAATCAACTAAATTTCTTTTGATATATTGTTTGAAAGCGGTTATAGTTTCCTCACATCGTTGCGAGTCTCTGCTCTGTATTGCATCAAGCATGGCTAACCCGATAGACGTACCCTCAGAATACATTGTAAAAATATTGGTATATGAGTTTGCAACAATCAAATTCGTAAACTTTGAACACTAAGGTCAATGCAATTGGATCGTATCTGTAAAGGTAAACACGAAAATTTCATGCGCCCGTAGAAATGGGTCTAGGTCACGTGAAAAAGTCGTTTGATCTGTTACACTTTGTAGATGGGGAAACTGAACTGCAGCAACCCAATTAACAAAATTTAACTAACTACATACGTGTATTACCAAATGTAACAATGCTTGTTTGAGAATAATACTGCATGAATCTATGTAATACATCTGTGCTAGGTAAAACTTAACAAAGTTCTGTTTTCTCAAAAGAGAACGGATTTTCTGTATGTATGCTTTTTTCGGTTCGGCTTTTTTCTGTAGAGTCTCGTGTGGAAAACAATTTGTTAGCGATTTGCATACAAATTGTCTTCATTTTTTAATTTTCAGTAGTGGTAAATTTCGTAAAACTGGAAAACAAGTTGTTAGCGCAAAAGAGACGCAGATTCTACAGAAAAACAACAAGCACATACACTTTTCATGCAGGAATTAAATAAGAAGAATTTATGTCAAGAAGTAAATAGAAGCTTTATAAAGAGTGGAGAATTGATGAGATCGATCGATCTCCGTGTTTTTCACAGCTATTTAATTATCAGATTAAAAACTACGCATTTTCTTCATATACAGGCAAAGTAGGAGAGTTCATATACCAGCTTTTCAGTAATTGGAGACCAGCTCCACTGGGTTGACTAAATCCTATCTGCCATTGGTGTAATTCTGTACCGTAAATACTATACTTCAAAACACAATCCAGCATCATTTTAGCCAATCCATGACCTCTGTATGTAGGCAAAACAAATATACGAGATATACCTAATCGGAGTTGTAACTTTGGTTTCTCGCAAACAATTTCACAAGTACTTGTGTCCAAGTGAAATCCAGGTATGTATTTTTGATCAGTTTCAGGTGAATCCGTAGTGGTTATTCCAATGATCCTAAAGGTTCCTTCTGATTCACTAATCAACAGAACCACTTTACTTTGAAATGGTCTTAGCTTCCAATTGGATGAACACTCAGTGCTGTTAAGCCATATTTGGTTCATTGCTATCAGGATATCTTCAACCAGGCTGCAAACAACTGGATCAACACAACTAACAATCACAGCATGAACTTTTATTACTTTACCTTTCAAGCTTACGTTTTTGGTAATTTTTGGATTTGCATTATTAAAAATCGTTTGTAATAGCTTTTTTGACTTAATTTTTTTACCAAAAGTATGGTCTGAATGAACATTGTCGTGCTGTTCTCTGGATTTTTTAATATTTTTGTTGTATGCAAAATTGCAAATTTCACAAACTGTTGTTTTTACAGCCGGGACTAAAAGTTTAGACTGCTTGAAAGTCTTGGAGTTTGTCGATTTATGCTTCTTATTAGTTTTAGCCATTTTCACATCATGGAAATCTAAGAAATCTGGTAACTCAGGTACAACAAGCACAATGTCATGATGCACATTACATTTTTTTTAAATGTGCAAAAATAATTTTTCAAGTTTCTTTCTTTTTTGGGAAATATAATTCCTTTTCGATTCTTTAAAGTACAAAAGAACAAATCTTCATAGTCAGATGTTTTCTAAGACACTTAAAAGATCATTGCATTACAATTCAGAGGTTGCGCTCAAACTTTCAGCATCACCATATCATCCGGTTATTGTTGTCGGTGGTGGACATGCAGGTATTGAAGCAGCTACAGGATCAGCACGTACTGGTGTTTTAACAACACTTGTAACTCCAAAATGGGAAAATATCGGAACTACAAGTTGTAACCCTGCCTTTGGGAGGCATCGGAAAAGGTACATTGCTTAAGGAAATAGATGCACTAGATGGTGTGTGTCCAAGAATTGTCGATGAAGCCGGCATTCAGTTCAAGATTTTGAATAGATCAAGAGGTGCAGCTGTGTGGGGGTATCGTGCACAAATAGATAGAGACTTATATTTGAAAGAGATGCAGAAGTTTGTTAGGAATTATGAAAATCTAAATGTTTTTGAAAGTAAGATTGAAGATTTGATTATTGACTTTGATTCTGTTGATCAACTCGGACGAAGTAAAGGGGTGGTTAAAGGTGTTGTTTTAGAAGACGGGTCTTTTTTGAAATCAGATAAAGTGGTGATAACAACAGGAACTTTTCTTGGCGGAGAGATACATATCGGTTTGAAGTTTTGGCCTGCAGGTCGTATTGGTGAAATTGCTAGTTTAGGATTGAGTAAAACTTTCAAGGATATTGGATTTATGATGGGTAGACTCAAAACTGGTACACCCCCTAGAATAAGCGCTAAAAGTATCAATTATGATTTAGTGAGTAAGGAATATGGTGACGATCCACCTGAACCTATGAGTTTCCTTAATGAAAGACCTAAAATCAAAGATCAAATTTTGTGCTATGGAACTTATACAAAGCCAGAGGTGATAGAGATTGTGAAAAGCAATTTTGATAAGTCGATTCATATTAGAGAGTCAGTTAAGGGTCCAAGATATTGTCCTTCTTTGGAAAGCAAAGTGAAGAAGTTTACTGATAAATTACAGCATAGAGTATGGCTTGAACCTGAAAGTCTTGACCCTGAAAATGATATTATATACCCTAATGGTATTTCTATGACAATGCCTGAAGATATTCAACTTGAAATTTTAAAGAACATTACGGGTCTTGAGAATGTGGTGATGTTAAAGCCTGCTTACGGAGTTGAATACGATTACATAGATCCTAGAGAATTGACGAATACATTAGAAACAAAACTTGTTGCAGGACTCTATCTTGCTGGTCAAATAAATGGTACTACAGGATATGAAGAAGCAGCTGCTCAAGGTATTATTGCTGGTATCAATGCTGGATTGAAACAAAAGAACAGTCCTCATGATTTAGTTTTGGACAGATCCGATGGATACATTGGTGTTTTGATTGATGATTTGATTACCAAAGGTGTAGAAGAGCCTTATAGAATGTTTACATCAAGGTCTGAGTTTAGAGTGAGTGTTAGAGCAGACAATGCCGATTTGAGATTGACAGAATTGGGTAGAAAAGTTGGATGTGTTGGTGATCAAAGATGGGAGAGCTTTACTAAAGATAAGAAAATTCTTGATCATACCATTGAAACATTGAAAGGGTTTAAATTGAGTAGTAGTAAATGGGACTCTCTTTTACCAAACGTGACCATTGGTAATGATTCTAAAATGAAGTCAGCTTACGATATCTTAAAATACCAAGGTAGCGATATCAATGATATATTAGCAATTGTCTCTGATACAAGCATAACACAGAACATTAACGAACGTATAAAGATGAAAGTGACTGTTGAAGGTAATTACAGTGGGTATATAAAGAAGGAAAAAGAGTACATTAGAGCTTTCAAAGCTGATGAGAACTTGAAATTACCTGTTGATTTTGATTACAAAACCATCCCATCTTTATCAAGCGAAGTCATCTCAAAGTTGAATGAAAATAGACCCCAAACTATCGGACAAGCGAGAAGAATTCAAGGTATCACACCAGCTGCAATATTTGAACTGTATCGTATTATCAAAAAATAGAATTCTGTATATAGAAAGTGTTAAAAATAAAGAAAAAAATTGTTTGAACAAGATTTTTTTCAGTATAAAAGAATAAATAGATGTTTAAAGTTGTTTGACACAATTTCATCTTGAGTGTCGTATTATGTTATGATTTTGTGTTGTTAATGGATATATGTTTCATGACTAGGGAATAGACTTACTGTTTCAGTAGAAGTTCAGTTCTCTTTTCCTCGTCAATCTTTTTAAATGCATCGTATTGTGTCTGCACAGTGGAGAACCCTAAAGCTCCTTGTCTCCATTCGTTAAATGATTGTCTGATACCTAATTCTAAGTTTCTGTCAGCTTCCCAAAGAGCAAACATTCCAACTAAGGAAGCAGCTGCAACAGGTTGTCTAATAAAGAAGAATAAAAGAACTGCAGGTCTGTAGGTGACTAAGAATGGCATTGTGTATGTATTTGTCCAAGTAGTTGTCCTGATTCCAGCACCAGTATGGGGACCAACCTATCATCTCTATCCCGTAAACCAAAACTTCTGCACCTGGAGACTTGCCGCGTATTGGAGCAAATTCTCATTTCCAGGTCGATCGACTTGAAAATGCGATGTGTCCCAATTAGGAAACTCAACTGCAACAATTTTTTCCACTCATCAGATAATCGTTAAGTTTTGGACACTTTGAACCAGATTCGGGCTCTATCCACATATCAACAATGGACATCGAGTTGCTTCATCGTTGTTTTTCATACTCCTTAAGTCCAGATCAATCTGCAAGACAGTTTGCAGAAGGTAAATTGGACGAACTTTCACATTCTACAGGATTTCTTGCAGCATGTTTAGATATCATCAATTACGAAACGGATCCTTTGGTGAAGCAAGCTACTTGTATTTACTTCAAAAATACTATTTTAAAGCACTGGGCGGTTGACTCAGTTATTGACAGTGGGGAGAAACCAGTTATTCGTGAGAAGCTTTTCGTTTTTGTTACTAAACTTGACAGGGTATTGAGGAATCAATTACTTCCTGCTCTGTCCATGATTATCAACCATGATTATCCTGATAAGTGGAACTCCTTGATTGATGATATTTTAGAAGGAATCAAGAAACCATCAGATGATATCAATTCCTTATATGTTGCTATCTATGCATTTGCTGAAATTTGTAGAAGCTATAGATGGAAAAACAATAAAGAGAGACATTTAACTCTTGATCCAATTATCAATGCATTTTTCCCATATTTGTTGAATATTGGAAAGCAATTAGCATCTGATCCATCACTACAGAATTCATATGAAGCTTCAGAAATCCTTAAACTCATTATCAAATGTTATAAATTTGTCACATATTTGGATTTCCCTGAAACATTGCAAACAGGTCAACCATTAATTGATTGGATCACTTTCCATGTTGAGATTTTGCAAATAAATTATAGTGCAGATGCACAAATTGGATGGATCAAATCCCAGAAATGGGCATACCATAACTTGTACAGATTATTCCAAAGATATGGTACAAAAACCATTAGTTCTAAGTTTGATTATAAAGATTTTAGAGTTACTTTCAGAAATGAAGTTTTACCACAACTCATTAATGTTTATATTGATACATTGAAAAGGTGGATTGCCAATGAAAAGTATTTGGCAGATTCTGGTGCATATTATTTGATGTTGTTTTTGGAACAAGCATTATTGACTAAATCTACTTTTGCATTAATTGATCCACATTTTAACTTTTTGATCGGAGAGGTTGCCTTTAAGATTTTCAATCCAAAAGATGAAGATTTAGAACTTTATGAAGACGAACCCGAGGAGTATATTCATAAAATTTTTGAATACTTGGATGAGTGTACAGCTGAAGATGCATTATACTCTTTCCTATTTACATTAGTTGAGAAAAACTCAAATTATATTACACCAATCTTCCAGATGATTGTCACTAAATTTCAAGAATTGAATAACCAAGAGGAAACTTTGGAAGTTGCAAAGGGTAAAGAGGCATTAATGAAATTCGTTTCACCGATTGCATACAAACTTTCACAACCTGACAAAAATCCTGCATTCAATGACGTTGAACCATTTTTTAGCAACGTTTTGATACCAAATTTTCAATCTAAGTTCCCATTTATCAGAGCAAGATGTTGCAATGTTGTATCTAAATTTGATAATTTGGATTTCAAATCAGTTGAAACTATTCAAAATTTGTACAATGGAATCATTTCCAATTTCTTAGTGGATTGTACTAATGAAACATTGCCAATTCAACTCCAAGCAGCTGTTGCAATTCAAACATTTGTTATCAATGAAACTTTCAAAAGTTCACTTGAGCCTATCATTTTACCATTAATGGAGAAGCTCATGGAACTTTCGAATAAATTTGATTCTGAAGTTTTACCAGCAGTTATGCAAGAGATTGTAGAATCATTCCCTCAAAAACTTGAACCATTTGCTGAACAACTGATGGAACAATTATGTTTGAAATTGCACACATTACTTTTATCTATTGCTGATGCTTCTAATGCGGGATATGATGATTATGAAGATTTTGAGAATTCTACTAGTGATAAGAGTTCAACTGCTTTAGGTATTGTTAGTACGATGATTACAATTTTATTATATTTTGAAAATTCCACAGAGATTATCGGTAAATTAGAAGTTCACTATTCTAAAATTATCAAAACTATTTTTGAACTTAAAATTGAAGATTTTTATGCTGAAGGTGCAGAATTAATTGAAAATACATTGTTTTTAACTAGAAATGTTTCACAATTGATGTGGTCATTATTTGGAGATTTTGTGAATTCATTACTTGAAGATGATGATATTACACTTTATCTTGAAGATTCACTTCCAGCATTGAAAAACTATTTAATTTATGGTTCAGATGTGGTTCAAAAAAATGTTGACATACAGCAACTTTATATGAGGTTAATTATGAATGTTTTTGAAATGGATGTGGAAGAATCCGATATTGGATTTAGCGATATTTTACATGCAAGTGATTTAGCAACCACATTTGTTTTAGCATTATCATCCGAATGTAATACCGAAATTTTTACAACCATTGTTAATTACTCAGTGAAGGGACTAGTTCAAATTGAAAATATGCTTTCACCTAAGAAGAGCGTACCTTACAGAATCTCATTGATCAATAATATTGTTGCTTGCTTAGTTATAAACCCATTAGTAACTCTATCATGTTTGAATACACAACAAATGGAAATATTTTTTACTAATTGGTTTAATATAACCAGCAATTTGAAGAGAGTTTTCGATATCAAACTTTCAATTCTTGGATATGTTTCATTATTAAACATTGATTTGGCAACGTTAAATAACATAAGATTGACTTCACTTCTTGATAGTTGCGGATCTAATATGGTTAAACTTTTTATTGCTGTTCCTGGTGCAATTAAAGATTTAGAAAAGAAGAGAGAGGAGTTTTCTGAGAAAAAATGGAGTGATGAGGTAACATACAATATTAACCAGGTTCATGATGAAGATGAAGGAGATGAGTTTAACGAGGATTTACGAGATGGAGATGATGAAGATGAATATGAAGATATGTTCCAAAACAACACTCCATTTAATTTTGAGAGTGAAGATGAGTTACAAGATGATCCATATTCAAACACAAGTTTGGACAAGATCAATATTTTTACACAGTTTCAAGGATTCATTGTCAAATTACAAACCAATGAAAGTGATAAATATAACTTAGTATTTAATGGTTTAAGTGATGAAGATAAGAGTGGTTTAAATAGTATATTGAGCAATATATGATGAATGGAATCGATCAGAATTTTTATTAGCTATTAGTTTAAGTTTATAAATCCTGGATATACATGCACGTAATTTTGTATATACACAAGGCAAATGACGATGACAAGAATGATAATTGATTTTAATGAGTGATGGAAACAACACGGGGGTATAAACTAAATCATTTGACAATTGTGTCATTTGTAATCAGAGTTTGGCAAACATTGCAATCAAAGGCAAGACATATTTCTTAAGCCCCATAAATATAAGGAAGAACAGGAATAACACAATACCAACACACAAATAGATTTCAAAAGTGGTGTTAATCTCCATCGTTGTTGTATAACGGAATTCACCTATAAAATTTTCCTTCCAAACCTGTAACCGTGGCTTACTTTTGTAACTAACTGGTTTTATTTCATGATTGATGTAGACTTTGGTCATAGTGATTGCCGGAACTTTGGAACAATAAGTGTGTTGTGTTTATCATCCATCATCAATCAATCAATCATGTTGCAGTAGATGTACCGTTTTGGTCTTTCCAGGAATCACATCGCGAAACTCGGTTATTTGATCGGGTATTTGGGGAAAAACATCGGGTATTTTCGGGTATTTTTTTAGAATCTCGGGTAAAGCGGTCGGGTATCGGCTAATATTGACAGTAATTAGCCGATCATCGCGATTGGTTGACGATGTATTTTTTTTTGTGCGCGTTTATTTTTTGTTTGTGACTGCGTTTGAAAGGTTTAAGCTGCCTAATGGGGAAGTTGACCTTCCCGATTGGGAACACCGCGATTAGAGAGATTCCAGTTTTTTTTCACTTGGTGAACTAACTAGAGATATGTTGAACATTGTAATAGTAGCGTTTAAACCTTTCTCCTTTCCTTCTTTTGATAACACTGACCGGTTTTAACTGAGGAAGAAGTAACAAAAAATGTCTGATATTGAAGAACAAGTTATCGTTGAGGAAGAGGTTGTCGTCGTTGAAGAAGAAGCATCTGTTACCCTTGAAGATTGTATCAAGAAGGTTTTAAGAACTGCTTTAGTTCACGATGGTTTAGCTAGAGGTTTAAGAGAAGCAACCAAGGTTTTAACCAGAGGTGAAGCACAATTATGTGTCTTATGTGACTCTGTTACCGAAGAAGCTATCATTACTTTAGTTGAAGCTTTATGTAACGAAGGTGAAAACAAGATTCCACTTATCAAGGTCTCTGATGCTAAGCAATTAGGTGAATGGGCTGGTTTATGTCAAGTCGACAGAGAAGGTAACGCAAGAAAGGTTGTTGGTGCATCTTGTGTTGTTGTTACCAAGTGGGGTGCAGATTCTGAAGAAAGAAACATTCTTTTACAATCCCTCTCTGAGTAAATGTCTTGATTTTGTATATTTATCTATTAAGTAATATAAAAATAAGCAAAACATCTCTTTTACAAACACATACACATACACTTACATTCTCGTACTATATTTCTTTCCCTCTTGTATTTTCCTATTCTTTGAACATTCTCCCTTTTGTTGCTTTTACATATTGAGTTCAAATTCAAAGTTTTCCTCTTGAGCGCTCTCACTTGGTTCACCTGTAACTCTCTGTTGCGCTTCTCCTGATACCATACCTTCTTCTTCTTCTCCTTCATCGTCATCTTCATCATCATCTTCAAAATCAACATCAAAGAAATCAACATCATCTCCAACAATCTCTTTGTATATCTTTTTAGCTTCTTCAATTACACCATCGTATGACATTTCACCTGATGGCATAGCAGGAATGATAATCCCATCACTAGTTTTATGTACAATATTATCGTATCCAAATGGTAAAGATTGATTAATATTAGTTAATTGAGTAAATTGAAGCTTTAATATGTAGTTAATAATACCTTTCTTACCAATTTTGGTTGATAATTTATTCAGACTTTGACTTAATTTACCAATACCTGACTCATTTAAACTATTGCCATTGTTGGCAAAATCACCTTCTTCGAAATTATCATAATCAAAATTGTGCTCCTTTATGTAAGATTCTTCCATTCTTTCCAAAGCAGCTTGTAAATCTTTCTCTCCATTGAGAGGTTCAATTGTATGCATGTACCAGATACATTGTCCAGGTGGGCAACATCCAGTACCTGTACCCATGATCAACACTTCGACAGGATATTTGTTATCAGATTTAAGAGAATGTGGTGGGAAAACAACAATCGAACTTGATTCATTTTCATTGATCCATAATTCACAACCTTTATCCACAACAAGAATCATTCTCGATATTTCATGGAATTTACATTCAGTTGGTTTAGCATATGATTGATTAAGTGATGAAACAACTTTTTCAGTTACCTTGATTTTAGAACCATCAGTTAAATGTGCAATTTGTGATTCATTATCATACATTTCAAGACTTGTTCCAAGTTTATAAATTGTACCAGCAACAGCAGCTGATCTGCAAAAGGCTTGTGAGACCTCACCAGGTCCACCGTATTTGGAATATAATGTTGGGAAATTACCATAAACATTGAGAGAAAGTAAGTACCTTCTGATGTAATATAAACCATCAAGAGCACCAATATTTGGATTATTAATCAATCCAAGAGTATAGATTAATTCATTAGCGTATTTCTCTTCAAGTTTGAAAACTGTTGTTAAGTATTCTTTGAGATTGATGTCATTAGAAATATTAGAACTATCATAATCTTCACTTGCAATGAATTTGAGGAACTTCATAAGTTTCCGTTTATCCACAAGAGTTAGAGTTTCACTAGTGAAAATATCTTCTTTAGAACTAACTAATTTACCAAAACTGTCGTCTTCAAAAGTATGAAAATCACTTAAACTTTGAAATTCAAGATAATTGTAAACTCTTGATTTTAGCAATAGGTCTAACATTGGTGACTTTGTGAAAAGAATTTTAGGAGATAAATCGATACCGTAATCTTTACTCACGATTTTGAAATCGGTATCGTTTATTTCTAATTTGATATTTTTGTAGCATCTAAAACCTGTTCTGTTTAATTTAGAGCTGATAAACCAATTTTTTATTTGTTCAATTGTCAAATTAGCAACATTATCACCATAGTAATTGTTAGCATCAATATGTAAAACTTTGCTACCTTGCCAGGAAAGAGCTGCGGCAAGAATACTTTCAACGAGACCTGTACCAACAATTAAAACATCACAATCAAGATTATCAGGTAATTTCTCAATATTTGGTTTCTCAATACCTTGTAGTTCTGGAATAATAGAGGTTCTGCGGCTAGGATAGGAAGACACTTGCGATCCACGGCGTTCAACAATAGAATTGCGGCGATCGGTCATCATGTAAGTATACTTTAAGGATTATTCAAAAGTTTATATGTGTGTGGGTGAAGGTATTGGATTTTTTCAATAATTCTAGTGTATTGGTTTGATAAGAGTTGAAAGCTTGTATTTGTGATTATAAAAAAGAATGCAAATGAGGAACGGAGATGGAGTTGGAGATGGAGTCAAATTTTGAACAAGTGAAACAACCAGTACATAGTGTGAACAATGAAAAATTTTCCGCTCTGCGTTTTGCTCGAAAAGGAAAACGGAAGTTGCAAAGAGACTGGAAAATGGTGAATGGAAAATGGAATGCGGAACCCTGATTGCAGTGAGTGAACCCTGAACTGCTGTTCTTTCTGTTGTTTTTTGTACAATGAAGGTTGTTATCCAGCGGGTTAAGAGTGCGTCTGTGACTGTGGACGGGGCTGTGGTGTCTGCGATTGGAAAAGGTCTTTCTCTGCTTGTTGGAATCACACAGGATGACACCCTTGAAGATGTTAGCAAGCTTGCCGGTAAAGTTCTCAAACTACGGTTGTTTGAAGATACTGAGCAAGTTGCTGGTACATCTACTGAATGGGTTGGTAAACCATGGATGAAGAGTGTATGTGATATCAATGGTGAAATTCTTTCAGTTTCACAATTTACCCTTTATGCTACCATCAAGAAAGGTACCAAACCTGATTTCCATAAGGCTCAGAAGGGACATCTGGCTAATGAACTCTACGAAAGTTTTCTTTTAGAGCTACGCAAAGGTTTAGGTGATGATAAAGTCAAAGACGGGGTCTTTGGTGCTATGATGGATGTCGGTATTGTCAATGACGGTCCCGTTACCATAGTTTACGATACTAAAGAGTAAATAATGTTTGTCTATCTAATGTCTATTTATTGTGGTTCGATGATTCTATTCATCTATTCACCTCTTAAAGAGACGAAATGGTGAAAGTGCTCTACGGAAGGAACTGTTAGACCCTATTGGGGATAACGTATTTGTTGAATCAATGGACTTAACAGAGTTGAGTTCTTTATCATTACTCACAATTGGGTTGAGGGATGGCGATCTTGGCGTTGCAGGTGAAGCTGCTCTGGATAAAGATTTTCCTATTCGAAGGAAACGTGAAGTTCTGCTGGATCCACCACTATGTGCATTGGTCGAGTCACTAGATATAGATCTTTCCATCGCAAGAGTTTCTGATCCAATACTCGGGTCATAAACTGACGGATATGAAGTCAACCTCTCACGTATACTCGATTCTGTATTCATAGGTTCCATAGGTTTACTTTCAAAATTTGGATTTAAAACTATAACGGGCACTTTCCCATGTTGAAGGAACTGTTTTGTCGTAGAATGATCATCAACCAAAAAACTGGTAAAAGATGCCTTCTTGATACCTTTTGTTCCCATAATAACCGCAACTGGATCGAAATCTCGTATTGCCTTATTAATCATGTAGTCAACAGCACCAATTCTTACCTCCATTACCAATTTAATCTGTTTTGTTGTTTTAGAGTTTTTAATCTTTTCAATACGTTTAAACATATCTTCACTTTCCTTACGGTGTTCATCCACTCCAATTTTCATTATAGTTTGATAACTCACTACCTTTACTATAACTATTATATCGTTATCACCTGCAAGTTCACCTAAAGCCCATTCTACTGCTTCCAATGACTCTTTCTCCTCATGAAATGAAATTAACCATGTCTTTGTCATGTTATGGAATGCGTACCCCGCATCTTGTACAATTTTGATTATCTGAAACGTGTGTACATCCAAGTTGTTGCTGAATGTATCGAAGACAATAATATCCTTTTCTTGTTTCCTCGACCGAAGTAATTTGAGATCAGCTTCGTCTTGTTTATAATAGCTATGTGACATATGATACATTAGTGCATTAAACATTGTATTGTTCTTCGTCACCTCGTCAGGAGGCATTTCCTCATCAAACCGAAGGTGTCCTCGTACATTGATTTCACCCACATCTTTCGGTAGCTGTACCTCTTCAACGTCGGGCAAAGCTTCTTCCTCCTCGTCGTCGTCTTCCACTTCATCTTCCTCGACATCTTCCTCGACATCTTCCTCAACAATTTCCTCAATATAGTCTTCCCTTGCTACTCTATGTTCAGCTGACACTACTGCAATTAGCGGCAGCTGTTTCTTCTCCTGTACTGATGTTCCCATTGATTGTTAAACCAGCAAACTTGAACAGAACAGAGCCAAAGATGTTTGTGTAATGGCATCACCTCAGGTGGAGTCCTGCTTTGAAGACCGCGCATTGTCTCCTTCTTCATTCTTCCATTTTTCATCTACATCTTCTGTTCTTCTGTGGTTTCTGCATTGAAATAACAGCAACAACAAGAACAATTAACATCCATATATGTGTCGTTTCCTTATTTACAAAGGTAAAGAACCTATGACATTGAGCAATCTGCTCACAAAACCGCAGCATTCGATTATTAATCAGTCGTATGACTCACGATTACGTATCGACGCACAACATGTCAACGGTGATGGATTCGGAGTTGGTTACTATACACCTAACGACAATGAAGATAATACCCCGTGCTTATACAAGGCAATTACTCCTGCATGGAATAATTTAAATTTACAACGAATTAGTGAAAAGACTAAATCTAAATTGATCTTTGCCCACGTTCGTGCATCCACTTATGGTGTCCTCAGTGAAACCAATTGTCATCCATTTACTTATAAAAATATTATGTTTATGCATAATGGTGGGATTTCTAACTTTAACAAGATTAAACTCAAGCTGATTAATTTTATTGACGAAGAGTTTTTCTTACAAATTAAAGGTTCTACCGACAGTGAATGTTGTTTTGCCCTCTTCTTACACTGTTTGAAAACCAATGGATTTGATGTAGAAAGTGGAGAAATTTGTGATCTTGATGTTTTACGTAAATCACTTGTTGATACGATTCAGAATATTAAAGATTGGGTCAAAGATTTTGGAGGCGAACCATCGCTTTTAAACTTTGCCGTAACTGATGGTGAAAATATTGTGGTTTCCAAGTATGTGAATTCTAAAGTTGATGAAGCTGCTTCACTTTATTTTTCTACGGGATCAAATTTTGTTGAATTTGCTCCAGGAATGTTCAAAATGGAAAGAATGAATAAAAATCAAAATTTAGTCATGATTGCAAGTGAACCATTAACTTTTGAACGTAACGATTGGTTAAGTGTTCCTACGAATTCTACAATATCTATTCGAAATCTTAACGTTTTACTGCATCCAATAATTGACGAATATTACATTGATGATCAATCTTCAGCAAGATCTAATCATTATGCATCTTCTCAAGGTATGATTGGATCTTACCCTACTGCGCAAGATACATTCAACGATGTACCTCCATTGGAAAGAGAAGGTCGTGCAGTGCCATCACGTCAAGCAAGTCTTACAACCGTAAGTTAATTAAAACCTGGCATTTAATTTACTTGATTTATACCCTCTATATACAAATTCGATCAATCGTTATAATCATTACTTGGTGGTGCACCATTTTCACTTCGCATGTACATGTCAATAGCTGTAGAGAAAGCTGCAAAACCTGCACAACCAATAAGCATTGCTTCAGGTCCGGACTTAACAGCTAACCCACCACCAGTTATACATCCAGCGGCAGCACCATTGTACAGATCGGAACGTCCACGCATTCCTTCAATACAACATTCAACACCAGAGAATATAAGACCAATATATCCAAAATTACGAGCACTACTCTTTGTCCTTGCCCACACATCACGGAATTGAATCTTCATTTGTTCACGAAGCGGGAGCTCAAGGTATTTCTCCTGTGCAACTGCTGCGGCACCACCCATTTGACCAATACCTAATGGTGTATCATAACTCATCGATGCCATAAAGAAACCAAATGCACCACCAAGAACAAAACCTGATCCACCAGCTAAAAGTGCCTTACCTGGACAAGATGAAATAAATGCCATAATTTGTCTTGCACCTTCTTCACCTTGTTCTTCAGGTGTCATCTCTTGTAAAGTTTTCTTCGGCGGTGGTAAAAATGGATTGTTCATTGTTTATTGGTACTTGATGGTATTGTCTTTCTCCACTATCTTTGAAAGTGAAATTATCATCATCAACAATTTCAAAATGTGTAGTTAACATAAGGAGCGATTTTCCAAAAATTTACATTTTTCTAATTTTTCAGTCTCATTTTTAATCTTACACATTCTTTCATTTTTCTCTTAAATTACGTTTAGTTTGTTCATAAATATAAAATTATAGACAGGAAATTTATAAATAATAGATAATCAATTAATCATTTATTATTTCTTGGATTCTTCATCCTTGGATTCATTAGCTTGGTTCTTGTACATGTTTTCAAATAACTTTAATGAAGCCTTTTGTAATTCTTCATGTTTGTTCTTGATATCAGTAACTTCAACGTTTTCACCAGAGTTAACCTTAACAATGATTTCTCTTAATTCAGAAATCAATGATCTAACATTTTCAGCTTCGGTCTTATCTAATTTATCACCGAATTCAGTTAATGATTTTTCGGTATCATTACATAATTGATCAGCTCTGTTAGTTTGTTCAATTGCTTCCTTTCTTGCTTGATCTTGTTCCTTGAATTTTTCTGCATCGTTAACCATCTTTTCAATTTCAGAGTCAGTTAAACCGGAAGAACCTGCAACGGTAATAGAAGAATCCTTACCAGATGCCTTATCCTTAGCGGAAACATTGATAATACCATCAGCATCAATATCGAATGTAACTTCAATTTGTGGAACACCTTTTGGAGCTGGTGGGATACCTGATAAGGTAAAGTTACCAATTAATTTGTTATCTCTAACTAATTCTCTTTCACCTTGGAAAACTCTAATTTCAACAGAAGTTTGACCATCTGCAGCAGTTGAGAAAACTTGAGATTTCTTAGTTGGAATAGTAGTATTTCTTGGAATTAATCTTGTGAAAACACCACCTAAAGTTTCAATACCTAAAGATAATGGAGTAACATCTAATAATAAGACATCTTTAACTTCACCGGAAAGAACAGCACCTTGAATTGCTGCACCAATTGCAACAGCTTCATCAGGGTTAACAGCCTTAGAAGGTTCCTTACCAAAGATTTCCTTAACGGTATCGATAACCTTTGGCATTCTTGACATACCACCAACAAGGATAACTTCACCAATTTCAGATGGGTTTAAGTTAGCATCCTTAAGCGCCTTCTTACATGGTTCATAAACCTTCTTAATTAATGGTTCAACTAATTTTTCTAATTGAGCTCTAGTCATCTTTAAGTTGATGTGCTTTGGACCAGTTGCATCTGCAGTAATGAAAGGTAAAGAGATTTCAGTAGACAGAGCAGAAGATAATTCAATCTTTGCCTTTTCGGAAGCTTCTCTAATTCTTTGAATTGCCATTCTATCACCTTCTAAATCGATGTTAGATTCCTTCTTGAATTCATCAACAATATGTCTAACTAAAGCAATATCGAAATCTTCACCACCTAAATGGGTATCACCATTAGTAGATTTAACTTCGAAAACACCATTATCAATATCTAAAATGGAGATATCGAAAGTACCACCACCTAAATCGAAAACTGCAACAACTTTAGAAGCATCTTTTTCTAAACCGTAAGCTAAAGCAGCAGCAGTTGGTTCGTTAACAACTCTTGCAACATTCAGACCAACAATAGCACCTGCATCTTTAGTTGCTTGTCTTTGAGAATCGTTGAAGTAAGCTGGAACTGTAACAACAGCAGAGTTAACTGGCTTACCAAGGTAAGCTTCAGCGGTTTCCTTCATTTTGTTTAAGATGAAACCACCAACTTGAGCTGGAGAATATCTTTCACCTCTAGCTTCAACCCAAGCATCACCGTTGGTGTGCTTAACAATCTTATAAGGAACTTGTTTGATATCTCTTTGAACTTCTGGATCTTCGAATCTTCTACCAATCAATCTCTTAGTTGCGAAAAGGGTGTTTTCTGGGTTAACAACAGCTTGTCTCTTTGCTGGAATACCAACTAATCTTTCACCATCCTTAGTGAAAGCAACAACAGAAGGAGTAGTTCTAGAACCTTCAGCGTTTTCAATGATCTTTGGAGTCTTACCTTCCATAACTGCAACAGCAGAGTTGGTGGTACCTAAATCGATACCAATGACGGTACCAGAGACCTTGTTAGAGTTATGTCTAACAAATTGCTTTGGGGTGGATCTAATGTTCTTTGAAACGTTAGCTAACATGTTTTGCAGAATGTTGTGTTATGAGAAGAAAGAGGTAAGAAAGCAAAGGAAAAGGAGAAAAAAAGGTGACAAAACCAAACAAAATGTGATTAAACGACACCGTCAAGGAGAAGAAGGGCAAAAGAAGAGTTAATTTAATGGACGAGCAAGAGAGACTCTGAGAGTCATTCCCGGCGACGCCGACTGGGCGGAAACGGGAAGTTGAAAAATTGGAAGTTGAAGGCAGCAGTTTGTGGAAACTTCTCGAACTGTCTAAATTTTTCACTTTTTCACTTTTTCAATTTTTCACTTTTTCAATTTTCCAATTTCCTGATGGTGCACAGATGTAGTAATCTGACTTGAGAGATGGCTCAGCTTTCGGTCCCTGACTTAGCTGAAACCTTCTCCTTTAACAAACATGTTGCCAACACAGGTGGAACACGTCCATTGAGTGCTGTTCCAGCTTGTTCAGCTAGTACCCGGTCAACACTGCATGCCACAGCTTCTGGTTCCATGTATCCACTAAAACTATCTTCCACTAACACGCAGAGCCTCCTACGACTAACAGCTGCAGCTCCACACGCCTTCTGTTCACGTATAATCTCTCGTACTCTCTTTTCGACTTCAGCTATTTGCTTTGCTGCAAGTTCAATTTTCTTCTTTGTTGTCTCTTGTTGGCGCTTAACGTGTTCGCCAAGTTTCTCCTTTGCTCGGATCCGTTCTAAAACAGTTCCCTTGCTTTCCTTTTTAATTGCAGGCTTCACAGTACTTTTGATTTCACCTTTGTTACCTTCTATAAGTGCACGCAACTCTCTCACTCTTTTACAGCTCATGGTTTGCACTTGATCGTAGAAGAAGAACGCGTCGTAAACGGGATCCCTGATTGATTGATCCCTTTTTTCTCGCTGAGCCTGTTTTATTTTTTTCACCTGAATCTTAACGTTGGGGGGCTCGTCCGTCATACATACTTATTATTCCATTATACAGAGACAACACAAACTCTACAAACCAACAATCGATGCAATCATTGCACTTAGCTGTAAATAAGTAGCCACACCTTCTACAACTCTCATCTGATATTCACCAATTGTCTTGAGCAACCGCAGTACTTTATCGCTATCTCCACCCATATCATTTTGCATTGTTTTGCTTACTCGGAAACACACATTGACAATATCTACAGCAGAATAACCTTTATTTACAACACTTTTCAGTATTGCCAAAGCCGCATCCAATTCACCACTACTAGCCTTTAATAGCATTTGACGGATAATCATGGGATTAGGCATATCTACCAATTTAAATACATTTTCTTGATTGATCATACCAAAACCATAATAAACTGATTGTAAATTATTAACAGCTTGTCTCATATCACCATCAGCTGTAAATATAAGAGCACCAAGACCATCATCTGTATATTCTCTAATACCTTCACCTTCAAGTACTCTTTTCAAATTAGCCAATATTTCATCATCTTTTAGTTTATTAAAACGTAAAATTGAACATCTAGATTGTAAAGGTTCAATAATTTTGTTAGATTGATTACAAGAAAACACAAAACGCGTAGTATTTGAATATATTTCCATTGTACGTCTCAAAGCTTGTTGTGCACTTGCCGTAATAGAATCTGCTTCATCTAAAATAATAATTTTGTGTCTGTTATATGGTAATAAGACTTTCTTTTGTGCAAATTTCTTAATCATATTACGCACAATATCAATACCTCTATCATCTGAAGCATTCAATTCTAAAACAGCTTCCTTCATCAATTTCTCGTCATCATTTAGTAATTCACGAGCTAAACATAAAACTGCTGTAGTTTTACCAATTCCGGGCAATCCACTTAAAATCATATGTGGCAAGTTACCATCTTGCGCAATTCTTTTCAACGCGTTAACCGTTTCCACGTTACCAACCACGTCACGCAAATACCTAGGCCGGTACTTCTCCACCCAGGGTAGCTCCAAATCTAGCGGGTATTTCTTATCTGACATCGCCAATGGCCACAAAGTAAACGCCCAAATAATGGCTCTTTCTACGTTACCTACTCAAATCAAATGACAACTTCTTCTGATGATTTGGCCATGAGAATTGTTTTCGCGTCTGTGGAGGCTCGTCAAGTGTCTTAATCTATACTACAACTATCACTACTACTACTACTACTATTTCTTCTTACGCTTAACTAAACCAGTAAGATCGTTTGCTGCCTCTCTCTTCACTTCACTAACCACTCCTCGTAACATCCCTACAATTTGCTCCTTCTCAGCTGCTCTCTCCTTGACAGTTTCCTTCAATTCAGTCAAACGTCCTTCGACTTCTTCAATCAATTCGCTGTCAATAGGGGTACTACTTTTCAAATTCTTCAACACATCATCCATACATTCAATTGCGGCATTCATATTTGTTTCATCACCAACAAATTCATGTGCTAAGGACAATTTAAACTTTGCCTCACGGTACCGTCCAGATGAATGTCCAAATGCATCTTCAACAAGTTCAACACCTTTCTTGAAATCCTCAACACTTTGCACAAAATTCTCTGTCTCTAAACTAATGTCACCCATTAACATATAAACGTCAGCGAGTCGTACAATTGCGTCAACGTACTTTTCGTGACCTTCTTCATGCTCTTTATATGGTTTGGCAAGATCAGCATTGTTACTAGCGTCTTCATCAATACGCTCTTGATACAGTACTCGTGCAAGTTCAAGAATCTCCCATGCGATTTCAAAATCAGACTGTTCTTCCTCATCTTCGTCTCCACCATCACCTTCTTGACCCTTCTCTCCTGATTCCTCTTCTTCTTCCACTTCCTCGTCACTACTGTTGTCAGCATCTCCTGAATTTCCCTTTCCCTCATCTTCCTCCTCTTCCTCTTCTTCCTCTTCCTCTTCTGCAAGTTTATCATTGAATTGAAACGCACCTTCACTGTTCTCGTCATCGACACCAGATGACTTCCCCAGTTCACCCTCTTCCGCCTGCTGTTTATCAGAGCCGCTTTTTTCCTTCTTGTTCACGCCACCAAGCACATCATTGGACACACGTCCATTCTCAAACAATGCCCGACCGTACAAAAACATAAGATCAGGATCGTCCCTTCCTGTTTCAAGATTCGCCACCTGGCACGCTTCCGAGTAGATTTCCACGGCATCCTCATACCTGTGTGCCGCCATTGCTTCAGCACCCTCGTGCAACAGTCCCTGCAACGCACTAGCCATTGTCCTTGTCCCACTCCCAACACAACCACACACAAACCACTTTCAGTATCAATTCAATCTCAAAACACCAAATCGCAAAACGAAACCGCGACAGCTGCCCCCGCGACACAACTTTTGTCGTGCAGAACCCATTGCTGAACAATTCTTCGTTTTGTTCGTTTTGTCCCCCAATTTATTCGCGTTGCCCCTTTTTCCCTTTCCAGATCAACAACTGCTTTTGGAACTGGAATCGTTGTTGTTTACACTTGTCAATTATAACTCTTCTCTTTCCGAAAAGTGCAACACCCATGTCTGACGTACTCATTCCTACAGTGCCTTTGACAGATACCGTTGGATCTTCCTCACAGGCTGAATCTAAAGTTATCCGTCGTAAACTCAACTCTTATGTTGGTTTCGCAAATTTACCAAAACAATGGCATAGAAAATCAATTAGAAGAGGTTTTAACTTCAATTTAATGGTTGTTGGTGAAAGAGGATTAGGTAAATCTACTTTGGTTAATACATTGTTTAACCAAGATATTTATGATGTTTCAAATTCATCAACAAATTATTTAAATTTAGAAAATTTATCTGATGAAATTAAAATTGAAACATTAAATACTGAAATTAATGAAAATAATGTTAAATTAAATTTGTCAATTATTGATTGTATTGGTTTCGGTGATGGAATTGATCATACTACAGCTTTTAAACCAATTGTTGATGAAATTGATTCAAGATTTGATTCTTATTTAGAAATGGAAACTAAAATTAATAGAAGCTCTTTAACTATAAATGATGATAGAATTCATGCTTTATTATATTTTATTGAACCAACTGGTCATTGTCTTAAACCTTTAGATATTAAATTCATGAAATCAATTCATGAAAAGGTTAATTTAATACCAATTATTGCAAAATCTGATATTTTAAATGAATTAGAAATTGAAGATTTTAAATTTAAAGTTAATAATGATTTAAAAAATCAAGGTATTAAAGTTTTCAATCCAACTATTTATGAAAATGATGATGAAGAAGCAAAATTAATTAATAAAGAAATTGTTTCTAAAATTCCATTTGCCGTTGTTGGTTCAAATCATTTAATTAAATTAAATGATGGTAGATTAGTTAGAGGTAGAGAATATCCTTGGGGTATAATTGAAGTTGATAATGAATCTCATAATGATTTTGTTAAACTTAGACAATTATTAATTAGAAATTTCATGGAAGAATTAAAAGATATAACTTCAAATACTTTATATGAAAATTACAGATATGAAAAATTAATTAAAATGGGTATTACTCAAGATGATTCAGTTTTCAAAGAATTTGATCCAATTTTAAAGCAAGAAGAAGAGAAAAAATTACATGAAGCTAAATTGTTAAATTTAGAAAATCAAATGAAACAAATCTTTCAACAAAAAGTTTCAAGAGAAGAGAAAAAATTACAAGAAACTGAAGCTGATTTATTTAGTAAACATAAAGAAATGAGAGATAAACTTTTAAAGCAAATTAAAATGTTGGAAGAGAAAAAGAAAGAATTAGAATCAAATAAAAATGATTCGAATCAAGGAGTTGCATCTCCTTCTTTACCACAACCAACTCCGCAACAACAACAACCAACAAAGACCAGAAAAGGATTCTTAAGAGGTTAGTTGAGATTTTTTGAAAACAGAGAAAAAAAAACCCAAATTTATATCCCCTTCCAAATGAAAACTTAAATACCGCTTATTTTCTTTCTCTATATAGAAGTCAGAAGTATATTTTAGTAAATTAGCTAGTTAAATGCAATTAGAGAAATGTAGTATTGACCGAAGAGAGGGAAAAAAAAGAGAGAACTGATCAGCAGAGCGAGTTGCACGAGAAACTGCTTTGGCTACCCAATTGGGAAGTAATGTATCATCAAAGTATAAAAGGTAAAAGAAACCTTCTATCCACAGTATTTCCAAAGTTGCACAAGCACCTTCCAATACCTTTATTTGTAAAAACTATTCTATTGCTATTATCGAAAACTAGAATGAAATTCACCTTGCCTCTAATTGCATTGGTTGCTAGTGTATTTGCAGAAACTACAGTTTTCACAACTACAGTCACTACAACTCGTGACCCAGCAGCTGCAGCAACAGAAGCAGCAGCGGAACAACAACAGTTCCTCTTAACTGTTATTCTTGACGCTTTTAAAAACGCTGGAAGATACCAAAGCGTTATGGAACAAGAAGGTATGGCATTACCACCTGAATTGATTCAGTTCGTTGCTGAGTTGAAAGTCCAGGATAGTGACCATGGGTTCCCAACTTCTTTATTTGCAAACAGATTCCCATTCACTCAGTTTTCAACTTTTGTAGATAAGTTCCCTTGGGTCACTACTTACTATGATCCAGGTATGTCTACTTTCAAAGTTCCAAGTGAATTTCTTACTCAAGTGGTTGAAGAAGTAATCACTTCAACACTTGACGGTGAAGAACAGTCAATCTTTGCAACAGCATCAGAGAAACCATCAACAGCTTCTTCAACGGCAACAGCAGCAACTTCAACTTTAGCTTCCGTTACCACTTCCTCCTCATCATCAACTCTTGCTTCCCTCACAAGTTCATCCAGTTTTGAAACTTCATCATCAACACTTTCCTCTAAAATACCCCCACATGCTTCAACTGCATTTTTATCTTCTGCTGCTGAATCATCCTCTTCTACTCAAAATGGTGCTATGCAAAATAATGCAAACTTTATCGTGGGTGCAGGTGCTCTTGCTGCACTTGCATTGATCTAAACTTATAGTTACAAACAAACCCTTCTGTTTTTTTTTTAATCTGTAACTTGCTCTCGTTTATAAAAGTTTATTGTTGTTATTACACAATCTGGTTTATTTTTTCAAGCTGTTAAAAATAGTTGTTAGTATTGGCATTGGTTGTTTGTTTGTGTTTGTAGAAAATGGTACTTACAAGTTTAACAAAATCAGGGTCTTTCAAACAATCCATTACTTCAGCCTTTAACTCCGCTTCAGATAGTTTGTGTAATAGTAGTTTACTCGCGTGTGGTTGATGGGGTATTGGTTGTACCGGTGCTGGTAGTACTGACGGTGCTGGTGCTGGCATATATGAAGGCTTTTGTACTTGTGAATTAAACACTTGACTTTCCGTAATCTGAGTTTCCGTAATTTGAGTTTCCATAATCTGAGCTTCTTGCTCGTTCTGGTCATTCGGGTATACCTGATCTTTATTCACTACAGTGATTCCTAGCTCACAAAACTTTTGCACCCAAGTGAGCAAGTCACTCCTTTCCGTAAGTGTAACCTGAGTCTTCCTCCAGCACATTTCAATAATGCTCCAAAACTTGATAGCAATGTCGTTTTTCCGTGTGTAAACTTTAAATGGGTGCTGGTTGGTATGTGTTAGTCTGATAATCGTTGGTCCAGTAATTGTAACTAGTATTCCATCTGGAAACGCAACCAGCAGTATAAATGAACTTTTTTTGTCAACAGGTTGTGTTTTCCACTCATTTATTTGTCCTTCTGTAATGGCTAGCTTTGTTATTCTTGTTGAAAGCATGCTGTGTTGAGTTTATTGGCAAAGAAGGGAGCAAGAGAATGCTATGTGTATGATCAACCAATGAGCCTCTTGACGCGAGTTGGTGTTTCTGATTTTTATCTTATCATTCTTTCTGTGTTGATGTTATCTTTATATCCTTTAGTAATCCTTTTACTGCATCAATGACGCATGTTTCTGAAGAAGAAGGGCCACATGGTCGCCATATGGGAGTTGTTGATGTTGTTATGATGATTGTTCAACGTATAATTGGTTCAGGTATTTTTGCTGTGTCCTCAATGATTTACAAAGACGTTGGCGGTTCTCCCTTTCTTTTCTTCCTTGTCTGGGCTATATCAGGGTACTCAAGTTATGCAGGACTTATGTGCTTTTCTGAGCTTGGATCTGTTATTCCTAGAAGTGGAGGTTTGAAAGTGTTTTTGCAAGTTATTTACGATAAACCATTTATGATGATGAACGTTGTGTTTGGTATTTTTATTGTCGTTTTTGGATCCATTATTGCAAATGTAATGATTTTCGGTGAATATCTTTTATATGCCTTGGGGTACCCAGATGGTGAAATTATGGATACTTGGTACAAACCTGTTGGATTTGTATTTTTAACCATTGTCTGCTTGATGTTAATCGTTTCGACTAAATTTGTTGTGAAATTACAGACGGTAACAGGTATTTTGAAAGTAATTCTATTGTGTGCGGTATCATTAATGGGTATCTCTGTTTTGATATTACCTTCATCAGTTACTAAAATACCAAATAATCTTCATGGTGACGATTTTTTCAAAATTAAAACTCAAGTTACCTTAGCTTCTTTCACTTCTGCAATATTGAAAGGTATTTTCTCACTGAATGGATGGCACACAATTCACAATGTTTTAGGGGAAATAAAAGACCCAGTTAATACTATGAGAATTGCAGCACCATTGGCTATTTTATTAATCAACCTGTGTTATTTTCTAATTAATCTTACCTATTTGATTGTCATTCCATCAGATGAACTTTTAGAAATAGATGAAATGGTCGGTTTAGTGTTATTTGAGAAATTCTTTGGGGATTCATTTGGTAAAATTGTGTTGTCTTCTTTGATTGCTTTTTCCGTTGGTGGAAACATAGTTACCGTTCTGTACCATATTTCGAGAATGAACCAAGAAATATTTAGAGAAGGATTTTTACCTTTGAGCAAAACGTTTGCTTCTAATTGGCCTTTAGGTTCACCAAGCTTTGCCCTTCTAGTTCCATTTTTCATTACATCTATTTTCTTAGTAATTCCAACAGATTCCAATGTTTTTAACTATACTATCAATTTGGAAAGTTATCCAACACAAATTTTCTTTGGTATGGCATGTTTTGGTATACTTTTATTAAGAAAGAGATCCCCACATATTATTCCTGGAATCAAAGCTTCATATTTAGATATCGGATTTATGATTATATTTTCACTTTTCATGTTTATGGGTCCCTTGTTCAAAACGGACAACAAAGAATTCGATGGACTACCAAATTATGCTTACACTTCCCTTTTCATTCTTTTGCTCTGTGTTGCTTACTGGGCTATGATGTTCAAAATATTACCCCGTATCTTCAAATACTCGTTAGTGAAGGAAACGCACACTTTGAGGGATGGTATGACGGTCTCTAAATGGCGACACATTTCTGAATCCGACATAGGCGGGTCCTATGAAGAGTTTTAAATGTTTACTTTAGAATATACTTAAATTAAAGGTCCGAAAAATGTGTACTTGTAATCAATCTTTAGCTGGTTAAACAATCACTCTGTTCCTGGGCTGAGCCTCCCATGATTTGGGGTGAGTTTTCAGCTTGGAAAGATCAGTTTCTAGCTAACTATTTATTTTTTTCGCCACTTTTATACACATCCGGAGTTTGTATTATCTAGATACTGATACACATGACAATTTCGTTATATGAGGTTTTAGGAGTGGAGTCTTCTGCTACAGAGGGAGAAATTAAAAAGGCATACAGAAAGCTGGCGCTTAAATACCATCCAGACAAGGTGCCCGAGCATGAACGTGAAGAAAGTGAATTAAAATTTAAAGAGATTACAGAAGCGTATGAGATTTTATCTGATGAAGATAAGAGAAAGGATTATGATCTTGGTGGACGGGGTGGTAGAGGTGGCTATGATGGTGCTAATTTTGATTTCGATTTTGATTTTGGTGGCCCAGGTGGCGGTTTTGGTGGTGATTTTGATGCAGAAGATTTTGCCAACTTTTTCGGTGGTGGTGGACAAGGTAGTTTTGGCAGAAATGGAGAAGCTAGAAATTCTTTGAATTTAGATATACAGTTTAACATAACTGTAAATTTAAAAGATCTTTACTTTGGAAAACTTGTCAAGCAGACATACAAGAGAGATATTGAATGTTTCAAATGTAAAGGTAGTGGATTAAGGAAGAATGCTGTAGAGATTCAATGTCCTGGGTGTCATGGATCGGGGGTTGTTGAAGAATACAGAAGAATGGCAGGTATGGGAGGAATGATGTACGTTGCACGTGTTGCTTGTAAAAAGTGTGAAGGAAAAGGTATGTACTCTTCTTCTGATGATAAGTGTCGTAAATGTAAAGGTACTGGTACAGTGAAGGAATCATGCACATGTGAATTTGAGATTAAAAAAGGTTCACCACCTGAAGGTAGAGTTGAAGTAAGTCAAATGGGTAACTATAAACCTAAATTTGCTGTTGGGAAAGCTGTGCTAAGTTACAAATTTGTACAGGACACAGACTCTTCCAGTATAGAAAGTAAATTTCATAGAGAAGGAGATGATCTTTACACAAAGGTCTCTATTAGTCTTGTTGATGCACTTTGTGGATTTGAGAATAGAAAACTTGTTCAAACTTTAGATAATAGATGGTTGCAAGTCAAAGTTCCAATGAAAAAAGTATTGAAACCAGGTGATTCTATAATAATCAAAAACGAGGGAATGCCTGTATTTAATTCAATAGTAGGTTCTAAAGGTGATCTCTATGTTGGAATTGAAATTGAGTTCCCTAAAGATGGTTGGATGATGGAAAGAGGTGATAGGAATAGGTTGATCGATGTGTTAGGTCACGTTGAATCGACTACAACAGAAGATGCTAGCCATGAATCCAATGATAATGATGATACAATTGAATCGACCCCAACTACTTTCCAAATTAAAGGCAAGAATGATGTTCCAAAAACTTTCAATACTTTTGTGAATAATGCAAAAGTTGAAACATTTGGAACAGATTCTTCTAAACAAAGCTGGTTTAAAGGATGGTTTGGTTGGTGATAGAATAGCATATATCAAAATAATAGCTTGTAAATATATAGTTTAGAATCGTTTTGCATCACATGCCTTTATTAATAGAAAAATTGGTATATATAAATTAATGAGAGAATTTTACAACTATCTTGTTTATCCAGCATTATCGTAGAACTCCTTGAGTTTGAGCAATTCTTTTTCATCTTCACTTTCCTCTTCTATATCAGAGAATTCTAATTGGAATTCTTCAGGTTTCAATATATCATCTTCTTTCAAAGCAAATGGCTTTGCGTTTTGCTTTGGTTTATTTTTCCATGTCTGTTTTAAATTGAGTGGATCTTGAAATTCAAAACTTTTAGTTTCATTGGAAGGCATATCTGACCACATATTTTTTAGCAACTCTTTCGGTATAGGTTTATAGATACCTTCTAATACTATATCAGGAGTGGTATCGTCGTATAGAGCGTTTGCAGAACGACTACTTGTGTATTCAATCTCAAAATCATCGGTATGGCAGGATTTTGGTTTGGATTTCGATAAAATCAGCTCTTCCAGATCTTTCACATCAGAATCAACAGTACCAATATCTTTAAAGTCAAAAGTTGTTTCGCCAAATTCATCACTATCCGTAGATGACGATAGGAGGTTTTGTATGTTGACTTTTCGCGTTCTCTGATAAACAGGAGAATCTCTCTCTGTCAATACTTTTTTCATACTTGAAATATCTTGACTTTCATCTGCAAATGTTATTTCCTCTAATGGTTTAGTAAATGTTTTGTCTGTGTCAAAAGTATCGTTATTGCTTCTAGTTTGAATTCCTAGCTTCTCCTGCTCCTCCATCTTCGATTTCTTGAAAAATGCTGCCATATCATTTCCTATAGTCATTGTCAATTGTGATTTGATCTTGCGGGCATCTTTAGATTTAGAATTGGATTCACCTGAAGAACTACCAAAGGAAGACGAAAATAAATCACCTGTCAATGTAGACGATTTAGACAAAGATTTGAGCTTCTCAATTTCCTTTAATTGAGAAGTAGATCTCTGCAAGCTTGTGCTATCATGAAGGCCTATATTCTTACCTGATATGTTAGATGTGAAAGACTTTGATGGCTCAAATATTGAAAACGGTTTACTCATCACTTTCCTTGCCTTGTTTGCATTGCCTAGATTTGCAAATAGATTTGTATTTAATGGTTTTTCAGTACCTATTTTGCTTATATTTGGTTTAAAAGAGTTGGACGATTTCGATCGTAGTGCTTCTCTTTGACTAGTTTCCAAGCCTGATGAGGCTTGTTCAGATGTAATCTCTTCATGTACGGCAGATTTCTTCCTCAAAATAGCAGCATTCTCTTGGTCAGCTAAATCAAGACCCCTCTCTACTGTATTTATATTTTCAGACATGCTCTTCAATAGCAAATTTGGGATTGATAAGACAGTAGTTGAGGAAAATCGGGGAAAAGAAGAAAGAAGTAAAGCTTGGAAAGTGAAGTGGATGCGAAATCAAAACAAAGCGCATTTTCCTTTTTTGACTTATCGCGGCTCAAAAAGGATCATACCTCTCATAAACTTTTCACTTATACTAAGTTACCACTTATGATACATCACAAGGCAAGATGATTCCAATTCCACTGGTAAAACATACGTTGACAAAATTGGAAACTTTATTAAAAGCAGGAAATACACCACCAAGGATTTTACAACTTTTACAAGATAGCAAACTACAGAAAGAACAAAATACTAATAAAGTCACTGAAATTTTAAACTATGTCTACAAAAATCCACAACAGCTTGATAAGTCATTACCACATTGGTTGTATCAGTTTTGTACTACGCGAAGTAAAACAGTTAAACAAAAGCATAAACTAATTGCTCGATATGGTGTATTGATAGGGTTTAAACATTTAATGGATAATTTTGAAGATTCAAACTCCGGTATAAAGACAGTTCACCGTTATTACGTAGATTGGAATTACATGTATGAATTACACTTCAAAAGAGTGCCCAATTACAAGAAAAATTTAATCAATTTGACAGCCAAAGATAGGTCAACCATTCCATTTGAGATGAACAATGACACTGCAGATATGGTGAAAAAATTTAATCATCTCAGGAGACAATATAATTCATTGATTAAAAGTAAAACAAAGGCACCTGAATTTATTGTAGATATAATTCCTACTCCAACGGGACATCCTCCAGTTATGAAGCGAGTGACTAACATGATGCTAGAAAGATTAAGAAAATTTCAGGATTTTGTGCAAAAGCATCAACCTCTGATAAAGGAAGATCTAGCAGCACTTGATGAGATTGATCTCAATATGTTAGATGGGACTGTAAGAGAGGCCTATATTAACTTTCTGAGTGAATCTTTCAGAATTGAAGAGGATGGAACTATTATAAGCTCAACATTATTTGATCGTAGGTTAGCAAAATCTTTAGAAGTTGAAAAACTTTATAAGGAGGTTTCAAAGAAAACGGAACTTTCTGGCATTTAAAAATTTACCCAGACATATTTTTTCAAGCTAGAATCCATAATGCAAAAGGTTGTATTATCGGCGTTAGCACGTATATGTGCAGCACTGAAATCGATAACATTAGAGTCAGAACAGCTAAACAAAGACATTGTTTTTATAGTCAAAATGGTTGAATTTTTCCAATTAAGTTCTTTCAACTCAAGTCTATCGCAGTATAATACAAGCAAATTTGTCTCATTTAAAAGTAAAAGATCAATAATATTTTCCTTTTGCAAGTCTTTTAAAACAAACTTCTCTTGTTCCATATTGATCAAGTTGATCTTGCATAGAGTAATTTGTGCTAATCCTTTATCCAATATAATAGCAGTTGACCTTTCGAAAATTTTGATTCGATAATTTTCTTGAGTAAGATTCAATAAATCTATTTTTACGGGATTTTCAAGCTTGAATCGAGATCTAATATCACTTTTTATTTTAACAAGAAGTTCTTTAAAGTTGTTGCTTAAAAATTCGGTATGCTCTTCTAAACCCACTCCCTCAATATTTTCAGAATTACTATTAAGTCTCTCGCTTAAGGCAGTCAAATACTTAGTAATTTCATTGACCATTCTATTAGAATGTGTCTTCTCATCGTTGATTATTTCATTCAATACGCTGGAAAGCCACAAAATCGTTTGTTCAAAACACCTTTGGTTCTCACTTAGTTCCATGATATATTTATAAGAATATTTCAAATAATTAGTAGCAACTTCAATGCAATCATCAACATTTTTTTTGTATGATATGTTATTGTTCAGTGCATTGAGTCCATTCAAATCTGTAAAAAGAACTATCAAATGGTGCAAAGAGGTAACAATATCATTGAAAGTTATGCTTTTAGCATTATCGAAATAAGCACGACCCAGTTTTGTCCATCGCTTCATACCTCTATCGCTCACATAATCGGTTAACCATGTTTTAGTTGAATTAGACAAAGATCCTGTCAATAGTAGATCGTACAAATCATATACAGGATCTGCATTCACTTGCGTTTCTTCATCTACTTTATTCTCATCATACACTTTATTAGCTTTTTCTGATTCGGTTACGCCGTTGTTGTTCAAATCATCTTTTATTTCACCTCTTAGTAATTCAATAATTCGTACTGTGTAGTTGATGTATGGCTTGTGGTGAGCATTAATTTGTTTCATAGATACATCAAAATAATCTACAATGGAGATTAGTTTAGAGCAAGTAATTAAAATGTTGGTAAATTTGTTATCATTGATCGACATCGGGGTGGATAGTGTCGATAAATAAATTCCGCTTTCCTTCTGAAAAAGACAATACAAATCGGAATTATCTGGGCATTGCACTATTTCGATGAATTCAGAAGTTTCGTCAGAAAATAAATCAATATCTTCTATGACAAATATTCCACTGAAAATACAGCATAGTTTTTGAAAATCGGATACCGCTAATATGAAGTCAAGTTTTTTATTCACTGATGTATTTTCTAAGTTTACATCTGTAGATAATGAAAGATCTTGAGTCAAAAGGGGTAAGGAGTTTGTAATATCAAGATCTTTCAAAACATCATCAAGTTTTTTCACTGGAGATGGGTTAAAATCTGTAGAGTACCATTTCAAATATTTTATCGGAGACGGTAAGTGAAGTTCTCGTAATTGATTTCCTGTTGATGTTTTGAATAAAGCCAAATTCCCAATTTCAGAAACAGTTGCAAACATATTTCCATCCGGCTTCCACTTAATACTCTGTAATTTTTCATTACTTTGTTGTTTAGAATCATGGGATTCGATATCCCAAACTTTTTCGTTCCCTCTTCTGTAGATCAAAACAACTCTTTCGTTCAAAGGGAATGACACTAAATCCATGGTAGGGCACAAAGTGAAACACCTTGTATTTTGTATGGGATGTTGTAGTACATGACCTTCTATTCCAACCAAGGACTGCATGTAATTGATTAGGCTACTAAAGATGTTTCAACCTATCTGTTTGTGTTTAGTGCATGCAATATGAGAAATGAAATTTCCATTGTGTGAATTTGAATTCTTTAATTCGAAAGACACAAAACGTCCACAAATATTGTTCTCCTTCACAGCTACACAACTGTTTATGTTTAGAAAAGAGTTAGAAATAAAACCAGCTTCAAACATCAAGTCTTCTGAAAAGCGTAAGCTTCAGCAGACTCTTGATGCTGAGATGGAAGGGCTTAAAATTCCCAACAAACTATCCAAAGCTATTTTCAACACCAAAGATGTTAACAAGGCTACAATTTATTTTGATGCTGAAACAAAAGATCCTGTTTTATTCCAATTTAGAGACAATAAGACGGTGATTCCGACATTACATACATTATGGGCCTCTGTCTCACCATGTAGCAACGAACTGATTGGACTTCCTTTCATTCGTACACATGCCGCTGTTGTGGATAGGTTAATCAATGGAGCCAACTTAATGATAAGGGGTTGTCATGGTCCTTACATGAATGGTCTAAGGAATGGTGCAATTGTGGCCGTTATTGATTACAAGCGTCCTAAAGTTGCTGTTGCAATAGGTATATGCAAAATGGATCTTGAAGGATTAACTGATGATAATGTTCCAGAATCTGGAGTTGCTGTAGAAATATATACAGCAATTGGCGATAAACTGTCATTTTTGGGTAGAAATATGGAGGACGTTTTAGCTGAAGCAGGTGAACGGGAAAATTGGGCTGATAAGACTATTGCACATGAACAATCATCAAAAAATGAAGAGACTGTAGAAGATATGGCGGAGCGTATTAATGAATTGTCTTTGGATAAAGAAAATGAAATTACACTGAATACAGAAGTTAAAACAGATTCTTTGGTGGATTCTAGTGATGAGTATCAGACAGATTACGAAGACGGTGATACAGAGGTGGAGGAGGAGGAGGAAGATGATGATGATGATGAAGAAGAAGCTTACGTGATGACAACTGAGGATATTGATGAAATGTTCCGAAGATCGATCATGTATACATTAAGTCAGGATACACTCGAGCTTCCTATCAGTGCTACACAATTTATGTCATCACATATACTAAGTAATCTGCCGCAAGTTGATCCAGAAGTTGTGAATATGAAGAAAACCTCCTGGAGAAAAACAACGAAGTTTCTCAAATTTATGGAAAAAGAAGGATTTTTGAAACTTAAAGGTAAAGACGATAAACTTACAGTCACAAACACATTGCCCAAATCTGATCCACGTATCGCTAATTTTGTGCCGTATAGAATTAAAAGAGAAGTGAAAATCACTGATAAGAATGAAGCTTCAACAACTGATGCCAAACCTTTATTAGTGAATACTTATTTTAAACCCAAAAATTCCGCAATTATGCTTTTCAATTCTTTAGGTGATGACTTTGATGCATATTATACAGAGCAAGATTTAAAGCGACTTGTGCAAAAGTATGTTCAACTGAATCCTAGTATTGTGTCAGCTGAAAACTCTAAAATGATTATTCCAGACTCAGTTCTTCAGCTCCTCAAAATTAAAGAACCCATCATGCGTGCTGATTTGTTCAAATGTGTGAAATTAAATTTTGATCTTTACTATAGTATATACCGTGAAGGAGATGAGAATAGTGAAGATATTTTGGTTAGAAAAAGACTCGTACCTAAAAGAGGTAAATTACCAGAAATATCCATATTAGTAGAGAACTTGAAGGTAGGTCGAAAAGTTGCTACACGTATATGTGGAGTAGAAAATTTTTATGTGGATGTGGAAACTTTTGCCAGATCTCTCAAAGTGAAATGTAGTGGATCAACTGTTGTTTTAGATGGTAAAGAACCTAAGGATCCTAAGATCATCAGTGTTCAAGGATCGCATAGCGAAACAGCTGCTCAAATCCTTCACAAAGAGTGGGGAGTCCCACTAAAAGTATGTGGTATGGAGGACAAGTCACGGAAGCGATACAAAAAGAAGAAGAAGAGACATTGATAGTTCAAACTGTATATTTGAGGTATATTGTGTAGAGAACTGTAGGACAAAGTAAGTGCATTGCGGGTCACGTGAGTTGAACCGCGAAGCTAAACGTTCTTATTGAGGAGTCCTGTCCAGGTGGTCCATCTGAGAAAGGAAGAGGTACTTCAGTTTGGGATATAGCTCAAACACCGCTAGAGAGTTTAATAACTTTAAGGAATATGGAAACTGCTGAATCGGAATCTGGAGTGTCTCAAAGTGGTCACTCATTTGTGTCAATACATTTAATTGATGAAAATAAACAGTTTGATTCAGAGTTAGATAAATATGTGGATAAGACTTACACTTCTAAAAACGCTGATGACAACGGATTGAATTATCATATAGTGTCTGTTTTTGGTTCACAGTCCACAGGTAAATCCACTTTGCTAAATAGACTTTTTGGCACACAATTCGATATTATGGATGAAACGAAAAGACAACAAACCACGAAGGGAATTTGGTTTTCACATGCAAATCACATTGCATCAACAGATGAAAACACATCTTTTAGAAAACAGAACGATTCCAATATCTATGTTTTGGATGTTGAAGGTGTTGATGGTAGAGAAAGAGCTGATGATAAAGATTTTGAAAGGAAATCGGCATTGTTTGCTTTGGCTACATCAGAAATCTTGATTGTCAACATTTTTGAACATCAGGTTGGTTTATATCAAGGTGCTAATATGGAATTGTTAAAAACTGTTATGGAAGTGAATCTTTCTCTTTTTCATAAGCAACATGAAAAGTGTTTGCTTCTTTTTGTGGTTAGAGATTTTACAGGATTAACTTCGTTAAGTAATTTAGGTCAATCTCTTGAATCAGATATGCAGAGAATTTGGACTGATTTGAGCAAACCTGAGGAATGCAAAAATTCTAAACTTGATGATTTTTTTGATTTGGAGTTTGCCTCAATATCTCATAAAGTTTTCAAACCAGAAGACTTTGAATACGATATCAAAAGGCTTGGTGATAATTTTTCAGATGAGATACTCTTTAATGCAGGTAAATACCATAAAAAGATTCCTGTAGACGCATGGGCACTATATTCTAAGCAAATTTGGGAACAAATTGATAATAATCAAGACCTAGATTTACCTACTCAACAAATTTTAGTCTCAAAATTTAAATGTAACGAAATTATGAATGGCATATATACAGATATTTTTTTGCCAGAATTTGATGCTGAAGAAGGAAAAGGTAAGGATGCAGCAGCAAAATTCAAGGAGCTTCGTGTTAAATGTATCAATGACTACGATCTGCATGCATCTCGTTACAAAAAACCTGTGTATATGGAAATCAAGCAAGACTTGATTAACAAGATTGATACCAAGCTTGAGTTATTTCAAACATCTGCATTGAGGGCATTGGTTGACAACATTGTAAACGAAATTGAATCTAATTTCTCAAAAATGAAAAAAGAATCTTCAAGTATGACAACCAAAGAAATCATTGAAAAGCTAAAGAAAACCGCTGCTAATAATTTTGATTTGGCTTCAAAAAACTACCTGATTGTTGAAAATTTAGAAGAAAATGAAAGATATGCTTTAAACTATCAGCAGCAAAAAGATTATTTGCAGGAAAAATTGGAGGATGTTTCAAGTAAACTTAGACAAAAAGCATCTAGAAAACTTATCAATAAAGTAGCAAAAACTTTTCAGACTGAATTTAAAGAAAGTTTGATAGAAGAACTTGCGCAACCTAAGTTGAATTCATGGGATGTTATTATTGAAAAATTCAATGACCTTAAAGAAAGGTTACTTGAACGTTATAAGGCTGGGAATTCTTTTGATTTCAACTTTGGTTTGACAGATACACAAAATGAAACATTGTATTTAAAGATTCAACAAAGGATTTGGAATTTATTTGACACGACTGTTCATGAATATGTAAACGATGATAATATATCCAGAATTCTTCGGAATGTTTTTGAAGATACGTTCAAATATGATGATAAAGGAATGCCATTTGTTCCCGAAAGTATTAATCAATTGGATGCGAGATTTAATTCAGCGAAAAATAAAACACTTCAACTTTTACCTATTTTGAGCAAAATCACACTAACTAATGGCGAAAAACTTGTCAAACCACAGTTTAAAACGAGTGAAGCTGATGATGACGATGGAGATGACGATCTAGATAATGACATTAATAGTTATGATTCCGGATTTGATTCAGATTTCAATGAATGCGCAAAAATTGATAAATTTAATGTCTTACTCTCAAAGAAAGAACAAGCCAAGGTTACACAAAGGTTTAAGAAGGAATCGGATGCACTTTATCTTGATGCTAAAAGAGCGATGATTGCTGGTAAAACGTCAATTCCATTCTATATCTGGATAATCATTTTAGTGTTAGGTTGGAATGAGTTTATGGCAGTATTAAGGAACCCTATACTATGTATTCTGATTCTTTTAGGTCTTGGAGGATTTCTAGTTACATATAAAATGCCGATGTTGAGTGCAGCACTATCGCTCGCCGAAACATCTTTCAAGCAGAATATACCTAATACAAATCAAAACTTTTTGAAAAAGGATCAAGAAGAGTGATCCTTACAATGGAATTTTCTATATTTTACCTTTTATAAAATACCTTAAATGTCTAAATGTTTCATCTGATCACATCATAACATCTTCTTGATCGGCTTCAATGTCTTCTTCTCCGTTAAATAAACTAGGTTCCAAACTTCTGAAAGCATCAAAATGAATTGGCCTATGAAGCTCATTGAAAAAGCCCAGAGGTTGATCAACTTTTAGTTGATACATCTCATCTGTATCCCATGAATTAGATATAAATGAATAATTCCAAATATCTGTATCTGGAACGACTGTAAAGCCTTTAAACTTTTCTGTCAAGATCAGCGGTGTTTTGATTCTATAGTCATCTGAATAATGAATAAGTCTGTCAGCTTGTCCAATATACTTTGCATATTTTAAGCCCCAATTAATACCATTTTCAGTGACACGGTTACTAGTGATTGTAACATTGCCGCTGTTTATTGCAACTGATATAATGGACGCTTTAGTCGACCACTTAAACTTGTCTTTCATAGCAGCGTGATTAATAATTTCATAACAAGCATCCAAATCAATTTCATTTCCGGATGGAATCGAATGAATCCATCCCAAGGGCTCTAAACCATCCAAAAATTCACTCTTTGGTTCTGCATTGGGAAAATTAACTTGGTTGTGCTCTCCTAATTGCGGTACAATAACAATGCTTCTAATCTCTTTCACTTGAGCATTATCTTTTGGAGATTTACCATATAAATAGCCACCAATTTGAACTTTCGTATCACAGCATGACAAAAATGTAGAAAGAATGTTCTTAGGAAGAACAAAGGCGTAACTATCTTCATCAGCAAAATCACCAGAAGTAACAAAAACTTGACTTTTCTGTAACTCCATCATGCCGGAAAGAATAGCTCTTTTTCTCCAGCTAGATTTACTCTCAAATTTCTCCTGTCCCATAGTACTTGTCGTAACTGTGATGATCTCTTCACCGTGTACGTTCACTGTCTTGACTTTATTAGAAACAACATGGCTTTCTTCATCTTCTTCCTTATTAAGACTGACAGCTTTATTACCTTCTATCTCTGCAATCTTCTGATTTTTAACAGATGGTGCATTCAAGTTTTGTCCTAAGATGATATCTCTAATTTCATTATCTGTTAAAGTATCAATATTAACACCATATTTCTCTGCATAATCGCTTAAAATTAAGTCTGCAAGTTGAGATTCAACATTTCTCCATTGATCCATAGTTAAAGTTGGCCATAGATGATGTTCTTTAGTTATAATACTACTACTTGGTCTTAAAATCAATTTTGTTTTATCCTGATTAACTTGTAATGCTCTCATCAAAACAATTAACCGATTGAAAGCGGTAAACGAAGAGCATGAATCTAGCCAGTCATCATAAATGTTAAACAAAACCATTTGAGGTTCCTTCGCTGTGTTGACTAAATTGCTTAGTTTGTCTATTTTCAGAGCTGCATCAAATGGTAAGTGAAGTTCGGTAGGTCTCAAAGATATATTAGGAAAGTCAAGCATGTAAACTTCAAGAGGGTCTAGTATACCCTTTGTAGTTATAATAATTTGTTTTGGTTGTTCATCTTTAGGTAATGATCTGACAAGAGTGGCAACCTCTTCGGCAGACTTCCATTTGGAGACTTTACTCCTGTGTGATTCTCCCTGAAACATAGATGCGTGCATTATCTTCAAAAATAATTGACCAGTCCGAGGATTGATCATAAACAAAGCACCATTCAAAACCTTAACTGCAGAATTTCCTTCATACGTATGGTGAGTGACCACCCTGTAGACATTTTTATCGTCAACAATCATCTTGTTGTCATTATTGAATAATTCAGCGTAATTTGAAGAGCTTAAGAAGGCTTCTTGAGGTTGTGCTTGGAAAAGCTGTAAACCTTTTCTGATTCTTTCTCGCAATACAAATATTGCTGGATTTGCTTTCATAATAGTTTTCATTGCTTTCTGGACAAGTTCTTTCAATCCAGGAAACCAATTACCGTAAGCATCATACATGTTGTATGATAAGTCAATTGCAATGAGCAACCCAGTAGATGAAGGGTATACACTTGAACTGTCAGATGTATAATCCAAATATTTGGCTCTAGCATAACGAGAAATATCGTGAGAATCATAGTCACCATATCGTAACTGGACATCAATCCAAAATTTATCGCTGGTGATAGTTTCACAATCTTTATCGTTTTCAAAAAGAAGAGACGGTTTGGTGCACTTCCATTGGGTGACTCCGGTAAGTAATATATCAGCAGTGGATGCATTCATCTTATAAGATTTTCTTGGATGAATTGGAAGTTTCGTAACAGAGTCCAACATTAATTCTTCCAAATGACTATCCAAAACCTGACATATGTCCACGACTAAACTTTCGTGAATCTTTTGCCACAAGTGGGCCCTAAAAATCTGAATCAATGATATCTTTAATGTTGGAATCTTACCATGTAAAAATATACCTGTTAAATCAAGCTGTACCAAAAAACCAACATAAACGTTTGCTCTATTAATAGTAGGAGACCACCACAACGTAAATCTTCTATTAGGAATTTGTGATAAACCTGACCTTTGGGCATTCGTTAACTTCTTAAACTTTAATGTATCCTCGAATCCTGAGGCCTTTTCCCAAAACAAGCCCTCCCAAGATTCAAATCCGGTACCCTTAAACAATGTATGTTCTAGAATTGTTTCAATTCCACCAAGTGCCTGAATAACATCAGTTCGGTAAGCATTCAAGTTCCATAGCCTACCATCATGTTTCTCTGAATGCCACCAATATGGATTATTCATTATCCTTGTAAAAGACTTGAACTCTTTTCTAATACGGTATCCTTTATCAACTGCTAAAGTTTGTCTATCTTTCTGAAACAATGTGTTGATACGAGGTAAACCGCGGTCCCAGCAGTCTTCAAGATCTTCAAAAGTCAATCTTTTCTTTAGTTGTTCTGCTTCATTTCTTTTGGTGGAGAATTCAGACCAAACACGTTGAGAATCCAGAAATTCATTTTCCCAAGTAGTTATATAACGATAGATTGTTGGTATAAGTCTTTCATCGTCATGAGTCATACCAGCACGGAAGTGAGTTATTCCAGTATCTGTCTGCTTGGACCATCTTAAGTCGGAAGATGGAATCAAAATATGAGAAGCACTCAACATCCCAAGACCACCCAATTCCTTAGGTGTGTAAAAAACAGCTGGTGGGAAACGTGTTGGCATTTTGGAATTCAAACCAAGTTTAACTTTATTTTGTACTCTCGTTTCTGCTTTCACTAAGGCATCAAGTAAAGGTTCAGTTGCAACAATAGCTTCTCTGTAATAAGCAAACAAAGCTAAAACCGTGGCATTCCATTTGGAAGCAATTTTTGTGAATGGGCTAGATCCAGCGCTCATCAAAAGACGCCTAATTGAATTCTTAAATTTTTCAATATCTTCTTCTGTCACCTGAAGGAACGCCTTAGCGGTCACTTCCTTGGTTTTTTGATCAATCAAATCCCAAACACCTTCTTTAGATGGTTTGCTTTCATTCGTTCGGCAGTTTGGTAATATCCTGATTTCAAATCCACACATAGTAAATAATAGATTTGGGTTGTCTATCGAGTATACAGATGCCAATGTATTCTCCCATTTCAAATCAATAATAGACCTTGGAAGTCTTCTGGAGATTTCCCAAAAGCATGCACGCCCTAAGTGAACATCGTGCCTAGTCAATTTCATTCTTGAATCTCTTGGCCAGCATCTCCTGTTATTGTAACCAACAATCTGTTCAAAATTTGGATCAGGATTTTCAGACAAATAGTCTTCTATAAGCTCATCAGACTCCTCTTTATCGAATCTAAAAAATATAGTAATTTTGTCGATGTATCTCATATAAAATCTGATTGGATGAGAAATTTGCTTGTCTACGCTTTCAAATTCCAAGAACTCGTTGGGGTTTTCTGGTAAACCAGCAAGATCGGACGCCCTGTCAATGCCTAAAATCATTAAATCTGTAGCTAACGCATAATATTGATACAAGAAAGAAGCAAATTGTAAACCTTTAATTAAACCAAATTGATTGATGTAACTCATATCTTTGTAATTCAAGCTTATGTTATTTTTTGAAGTGATATAGTCAGCTATGTTAGGATCCACAATTAACCTCAACAACTGGTTAAGTAATGTAAAGTCTATTCTTTCTGCTAATTTATCCAAAGGTAACTGGAGAATAACATTGTTTTGGCCTTCCGTGACGTTCCAAACATCTTCCAGATTGTTTAATCCTTGGCACCACTTATACGTTAACAAAGGAGGAATTTCTGTATCACTAGGTTTAACCCAGTTCGGAAATAATCCCCTTTTATTTGCTTCATACCATAAGTATTGATCGAGATAAGCGTCCACAACTTTTTCTAAAGGATCTACGTTGTAAACTGGTGTTATATTGCTGTAATTGTCCATCATTTCTAATTTCACTTCTTTAAAGTTTCTTTGGGTCAAGATTGTTCTTTTGATGTTGGCAAGAAATTCATGTGGATTATCATAAGCCTGTTCAATGATAGATAATTCCTGTTTCTCTTGATCATTCAATAGCCCATTTCCTTTGTAAGCTTCTTTCAAATTTTCTAGTGCAAGAATTAAGATCTTACTATCGTGCTTATAATTAATTGGTGGAAAAGGAATAGGGACAAAGTTTCTACTTTCAAGCCAGTTTACCATGTTCATATAAATCTCAACACCTTCGTCGGGGGAAACAAAAGAGCCTTCCTTTTGATATTCGAGTTGACGATCTTGTTCATTTTTTATCCAAAGCCTTGTCAATCTACCCAAATTCTTTTTTGCAACTGCTTTTTCAATGTAAGCGCCCTTTTGCATTCTTTCTCTATTATAGTGAGCAACAGAAATCCACCCATCAGCTTTTGCTTTTATATATCGCTCAATAATTTTGACAATTGGTTCAGGTAAACCCGGTACATTCCAAGGAATATTTGCTTTCCAGCATCTCCATGCTTCACTTAAATGTTGCAAGATAGTCTTCGATTTGTTCTGTTTCATTCCCTCTGGAATCATATCAAGAATATCTTTCAAAACTGCAGCTCTTAATTCTAAATCATAATAAGAATCAACTCTTTGTTTTGTAATAGTCTTGGTGACTTCCTTTGATTGTCTTCCCTCAAATTGCCGTGATAAGAGATTTCCTAACCACCTTTCCAAAATAGGAATAATACCTCTCATAAAAGAAAGCCAAACTCTCCATGCAGGCTGCCAAAAACCACACCCTGGACCTTTACCAATAATTTTGTTGAATCTGCTGTAAACTACATGCTTCAAATCCTTTATTGCTCTAATTTGATGCATCACTTTATACTTGTATCGGTAAATGCCTGTCAATTGACCCATATGATTCATAGCATAATAGAGTCCATCTGCTAGTTGATAAGAGTCAATATTTCCCATTCTAAACTGAATATGTGCATCAACCAACATCTTTATCATTCTTAAAATTTCACGTATCAAGTGAAAAGCATGACCAAATCTTGATTTCTTACGTTCTTTTGTTGACAATGTCTTTGTAGGCTTCAAATTGAAGTTATAATCTAGATGTAAATAAGTTAGTCCTCTCTTATGAATCAATAAGTTCAACATATTGTGACCTTGTTTACATACTTGTACTCCAGCTTCTACCCAATCCAAAGTTGTTTCTTCAAAGAATTTGGTTTTCTTCAAAGCTTTCAGTAATTTCGGGGTAGACTCATTAGATGGAGACTTCTCTTTCTTCAACTCATTCAAGACATAATTTTTCAATAACCTTTGATGTGAAATTTTGACTTTCACACGTTCGTCTGACGGTGGATGTTGTAGATACCAATTTTTCACCAAAGCAACATCTTCAGATCTTACCATATGTCCTGATCTTTTATTGAAAGGGTACGATGACCAATAAAGCTCAAAAGACTGAGACGCATTAAAAGATGTATCGAGTTCAACGCTGTCTAAAATCGGAGCAAAAGATTCTGGCAAATTAAAAGAAACATCATCAATTTCGCCAAGTTCATTGAGCATTAATCCTGTTTCTGCGTCAAAATCTGTAAGTTCGTAGATATTAGTAGTGGATTGTTTCGGCCTTATTTGATTATAGTCTGGATTGAAATAGAACAATGGTAATTCAGGATCAGTTGATCTCGTAAATAAAATAGGAGGTGAGTGATAATTTGGAAGCGCAATAGATCGAGTCAAAGAGTTGTAAAGGTAAGGAAATGCGACTTTGTATTCAGAACGAATTGGATTTCTAAAAATTATCCTATCTAAAGCATTGAATTCGTTGAAATCATCATCAAGTTCTGTATCTCGGTAAAGTGGCTCAAACTTAGGTCCACCTGGAAGAGCTATATTTAGGGCTTTTGCTGTAAAAAGAGACTCTTTATCAAACAAGTAGTAGTAATTAGAATCAATTTGCTCATCATTAATTAATGGTATTGACAATCTTTGGAGATTAGAAAGCATATCAACTTTTAAGCTCCATTTTCTGTATGATTCACCGTTGACAAACTCTGGATCATCTATTAATGGTTTATCGTCATAAAGCCAATCAATCACAGCTTCATCTTCAGCTGGATCAAGTTCTAATTGGATGGCTTTTAAAGAATCAATGTGTGGTATATCTTTTGAAAAATTGACAAAAGGTTCTTCATCATCAAATGGAGGGAAATTCATTCTCCTAAAATTCTTACGATCCCTCTTTTCTCTTCTCATTTGAATCCATGCTGTTGACCATTGCGCTTTATAAACAGGTTCAATAACTCTAGGGATTTCATTGACAAAAGTAATTGCACCTCCAGTATGGTACAAAACTTTAACATCTTTTTCTACCTCCCAAGGTTGTGGTATGTTTTCCAGCAATTTCAGTAAAGCATGAGGCATATACTTTAACGCACCAAGCATTGCACGTTTCTCCTTATTAAAAGATTTTGTGGAAAGGTCACCTTGATTATTCATAATTTTTCGTATATGCTCTGGTGGCATTTCTGATTTCACGTCATGAACAAATGTACCTTTTTGTACCTTCTTCTCTGTAAATCTTTCTTTCTGCAAATTCATCCATCTTTTTGCTCTAGTTTTTAGCAAATCCAAGTTACTCGGTTGTTCATCATCTTGTACTTGCGAGCCATTGTGAAACGTGTTATGGTTTGAAGAGGACGATGGTAGCGGTGGAGGTATCTGCTGTTTCAGTTTCAAGTGTTTTGTGTTAGCAGATACCTTTAATGTAGCTGGAGGTGGTGGAGGTGGTGGCAATTTGATTTTCTTCCTAGCTGGTTCATTGTCAGGCTGTTTTGGATGAGCAGCAGGCGGTGGCGGTGGAGGGGGTGCTGTTCTTTTGGGTGGTCTAGGTGGTTTAGGTTGCTTAGGTGGCATCTTAAAGATGTTTTACCTCTAAATAGATATTGTTTTATAATCTTGTAGGATATATAAATAAATTAACTAATCTATTAAGTATTTGTTTATTCCTGCACACAATTTTTTAAATTTTCATGGCTTAAAAGTGCAAGCCGCCTTAAAGCGTAGCAACCACTCTACACATTAAGTACTGCGCAGATTCCGTAATTACTGTTTATACGTCGCAATCAACTACAAAAATCCTTTCTTACTACTAGAACTCGTATTAAAGTTCATTCTGGCTTCACGAGCAATTGTACGAGCTTCCTCGATTTCCTGAGAAGTTCCATGTGTTAACTCTATGGCATAATTGTAAGCAAGACGCCAGTTTTTATTAGCCTTTTCATGTTTTGCAAGCCATAATCTTGCCTTTATGGTCTCATCGGTGACATCAGCCGATTTTATCTCCTCTTGTAAACAAAGTTTCATATATTCTTTAGCATTTTTCGTATCTTTAATATGATCATACAATGTTCCTAGTTTGTATAAGATAGTTATGTCTGAATCAGAGACAGATGCTGCCTTTTTATAAGCTTTTATAGAGTCGTCAAAGTTGTCTAATTTCTCGCAACAATTTCCAATAGCTTGCCACATCCTTTTATCAAGTGGTTTTAATGCGCATGCTCTTTGATAATAGTAGAGAGAATAAAGATGCATATCTAACACTTCATACGCTTGTCCTAAACCATACCAAGCCCTAAAATCTTTATTATTGGTATCAACTGCTCTTCTATAACTCTCAATTGCAGCATTTGAATTCTTCAATTCAACAAATTCATGGCCCATTAGAGTCCATGCACTTAAACAATCCTGACTCAAAAAAAGAGCTCTTTTGTAATACATTATAGCCTTCTTATGATCAAATTTAATGGAATAGTAATTGGCAATAATACAACAAGTTTCTGGTCTAAGAGGATCAACTTCAGAAGCATAATGAGCTAAATGAGAAAGTTTAGATTTATTTTCCATCACATATAGAATATTCGAATAGATATCCATTTCATCTAATCGCATTGGATCTGTTCTCAATATGTCATCAAAGATTTCCTCTGCTGTGTTATAGTCAAGTTCATTATATGAAAGCAGTGCTTTCTGAGTTTTCAAAAAGCTAAAATTTGGAAAAACAGTCGAAAGCTCGTTAAGATCTTGCCTTAGTTCATTAGAGAATTGAAAAAACTCTTGGTATACTGTTAGCTTAAAAAATGAAAACATGAGATAATATTCCTTTTTATCTGTGAAATTCACATTTTTCTGTAAGCGATTTATCATTCTTGTAGCTTCACTAAATGTAGACAAGCTAGATATCATTTCTTTCCAGCAACTCCAGTTTACCGGATATAGTGAAACAGATTGGTAAAATACTTCTTGAGCGTGTGCATATTTTTTCGTCTTAAGATATATTATTCCTTGGAGATATAAGAGAAAAGGGTCTGTAAGATTCACAATTTTCTTAGTCTTTTTGAACTCTTGAATTTCTTTCACAATAACTGTCAAATAAGGATTCTGTACGTTATTATCGCTTTGCCCCAATAAACTGCCATTTTCCTGAGTTTTCTTTTTTTCTCCACTCAGGTAAAGGGCATATAATCGAATAAAAACTGCCTTGTAGCTTATACAGTCTTTTAAAACGTGATGACATCTATCAAATTCTTTGCAACTAAAGTATGTACTGGCGAGGCAGATCTTATCTCTTTCTAAAAACTGTTGATAGTCTTCACTTTCTGAGTTAGAGCTCACATTATAGTCTGATGTATTCAAAACATCGATATTGCCGCTTAAGCTGTTTCCTGTAACTATATTTATACTGCTTTTATTTGTTCCGCTAGGGTTTAATCCCACGAATGAGCTTGATCCAGTATTTATTTCAATACTTGTTCCAGGGCCATTTGTTGAAGGGATAGCTGTAGTTGGTTCAAAAACAGCAGAAGATGGTAAAGGGGAGTTCATTGGATTAAAGTTCTTATGATTCTGTCGCTTTATTAGTTGATACTCGGCATATTGTTGTTCACTTGTTAGTGGTAACATTCCATTCAGTGCCTCACTGGACCATCTTGCAGAAGTGTATAGATGTCTCTCAGAAAGTAGTCTACTGCTCTCCAAAAAAATTTGCCTTAGCTCCACTTGAAATTCAAAATCCATCTGTCTCAATGATTGATGTTTAAACTTATTTGAATCTAATTGCTCGTGAAGTTCAAGTGTCTCCGAATGATCAACAAAACAAATTAGCCGTGAAATTCGGATCAAGTCGAGAATTTCCAAAATAGGACTGAGAATTACAATTTTGCTCCGTCTATGTTTTAAAGTTACAAAAACTACCTTGACTTTAAACTTTTACTATACAATGTCTAATTACTTAGCTATTCTCTCAAGCATTTGTTGAAACTTCCTGTGTTTCAGGTTCTCTCAAAACTTCATCTGATTCTTTTATGTTAGATTTTTCATTGGAATCAGATCCAATCGATTCGTTAATTGTAAGAGTATTTGTTTCAGATTTGTGACTTCTTGCTCTTCTACGTCTCTTCTTTGCTCCTTCATCATGAGTTTCATCCTTGTTTTCGGATTGCTGGGTTTGTGGCTGTGGTTTCTTCTGCTTCTTCTTCATAGCTAATGGATTAACACCTTTAACTTTTTTCTTCTTATGTTTCCGTTGTTCATCTGTAGTTTCCTCTTCAGATAAATCCATTTTCCTCTTACCTGCATCTATACTATTCAATCCTTGTGTTAGTTTCATCTTTTCAACAGCAGTAACTACCCTCCTAGTAACCTTACTTAATGGCTCCATTATTAAAACACTACGATGAAGGAATACAAGTGGGACACCTGCAATATTTCTCAAACTGGTTCTCAAATTCTCATCCTGGGTAGCTACTAAATATCTATATTTGTTCTCTCCATCAACATTGGTTATACTCTTTATACAATCAAAAGATGAAAGTGTATCCTTATGACCACATCTTCTCTTTTCCATTCTTTTCGCCAAATCAATAGCTGTTTGGTTTTTTGAGTCATATAGATGTTGAATACAACATTGAGTAACAAAGAATTTTGTTTCAGTTTGAACTATACTGTTAATCCCTTTTATTAGATCGTAGCTGGCATTGGTTGCTTCTAATATAAGGTTATCATCTACCACACATTGAATAGGAGGTTTGAACTTGAAAGTTGTTTTCAAAATTTGTAATTGTTTACGATACTGTTTAGCTCTCTTTTGCCTCATATTTTGATGTTAGTATTATTATGCTGGTGGAATGTATAGCTTTGATAAAAAAATAAAAATATTTTAGAAATCAAGAAAACTTTATGGATTTTCTGGAAATTTTCAAGCCTTGAAACAAGAATTTTTTTTTGCAGCTCAGAATCGGAAGCTTATTTTAAATTTAAGTTCGATGGCACCTCCCGCAATTCCTTCCTTGTTTCTCTTACTCATTAACAACAAATTGAGCAACAATATGAACATAAAGGATATTCAGCAACAGATAACTTTACCTAATGTTTGGTATGCAAGTCAATTGGGTGCTTTATTCTTTTCTTTTCTTTCATTTACTACGAATTTTAGAGCAGTTTACCTTTTAGCATATATCAGCATTGCTATTTCATTTATCATTTCACTATACCAGTCTCTTACGGCAACGCAGAAGACAACTGAATCAAAGGATGCGGATGGATCAACTCAGAAGAAAGTACCTTCTTCCGAAGATTCGAAGCAAAAAGTAATCGACTTTGTTAATAGCCTCAAACCACTGATTAAGCCAGCTCAGACACATGCTACTACTCCTTACATTCTATTATCATTAGCATATATTTTTATACTTCCAAGAAACACACTTACACTTGTGCCATATTCAATTTTTGCATTTTTCCATGCATTAAATTATACTAGAACGTTTGTGTTACCACGTCTTGGTTTGAATGCCACCATTCAATCTAGAGCTAACATTATTATGGAATATATTAATAATAGATTTCACACATCTGCCTTTAAAGCAGCTGTGTGGTCTCAATTGTTCACATTTTCAACTACAGTTATTAGTACGTTGATCAATTTCCCATTGAACCTTGTGGGATATGGTGATGGCCACTCCCTTCTGAATTTTACTGCTGTTTTCATATGGTTTTCATTTATTAATGCTGTAATGAGGGATAATATACTAATGAGAGCAGCAATAAACGAAATTGTCGCCATTGTAGATGATGTTACCCTAGATCCTAGAATTCCTGTTCAAGTGAGAGATGCGTGGTTGAAGGCTAAACATATTATTACATACAAAAGTTTTGACGAGTCAAAGTAAGGACCTTCTATTCTGAAATTGGTATTTTTGACAAAATTAAATAGTCCAAAAATTCATGGTAAGTTGCTAAATTATGATCTTTTGAAAGTTCAATATACTCTGATGTAAACACCCATTCACTTTCTTCATAGTTGTATAATTTATATAAATCAGCTCCTTTAAGCAACTTTTTGTATTTCAATTTTCTACATTTCTTTGAATACGTGACTAAATCACAACGTTTTAAGAGAGGATGGTATGGAGGAGGAACAGTTTCAGAAGTATCTTCATCGTATGTCAATAATTTTTCACTTGAAGTGTTCAATATACAGACACTATTTCCCTTACTGAGATAAGAGAAAAAGTATTCGTAATTGTTTACAGAGAACCGCCAAAGAAACTTCGGTTGCTTTAAGTACAACTCAATGTCAGATTTTGTAACGAAGAAGTTCCAAGGCATAACTTTACTGCATGAAAAATGTAATCTTTTATGCTTCAATTTATTTTCGACTCTAAGTCTGATAATAGACCATTGAAATAATAAATATCCTTGTATTTGTAGAATACTTTTCACTTGATGCAGGAGCTCATTTCTGTCAAAAGATAAGAAATGTGGATCGTTGAATTTAGCTATCTTGAACATTTTTGTAGTGAATAAGTCTTTACAATTAGAATCAGGCCCAAGTTCATACATTTGAGGTGACAGTGATACATCATCACAGATAGGAATAAAGTACATTGGTTACTGTAAAAAGAGTCGATGCATGAAAGAGTTTGTACGGGGCAAGTATTGAATATGTTGAGCTTGTACTACGCCAGAGGTTAGAAAATCAGAGTGAATAGTTTTGTTTTATAACTAAAGTTTTATTTTAAACTAGACTATATTATACAATTTATGAAAGGGATGATGATATTATAATAATGATAAGAACTGCTAACAATGCAATTAAGCTTGACCAATGTACAATACACTATTTCCACGAATAAAGACTTCTTCGTATTTTGTAACAGATTCTCCGTCAACAATTTCTTCAGCATTCTCAAGAACGACATTCATATATCCGTCGATGGAAGATAGGACACCAGTGTATACGAAGTCATTGAAAAGCTTAATATTGACCTGTTTGTTGGTGATTGAGGACAAGAAAGTTGTTGTGATGTCTGGGGAAGATGATTGTTCCTGTTGAGATTGAGAAGATTCAGGTTTTTCAGACATGTTTATATTATATTTTAAAAGGTTGATGTACCTATGTTAATGAAGGGTGTTGAATGGTGTATTATGGTATTATAGTTTTAGTTGATTGGTGGTGTGGAATTTTTCGCAGCTTGATTACGATTTTCTACAATTCTCATAGAACAGCCAATGGTCTATTACATATTTCACAGTTTATAGGATATAAGAGGGCATATTCAAGATGTCTAAAGCTTCTGGTAGTGCCATGAAGAATGTGAAGTATGCTAAACCTTCTGCTAAACTTTTAAACAGTAGATTGAAACAGGAAAAAGATGTTAAAGCAGAGAGAAATAAACTTGCATTGGCTTCTGTTAGAGACATTTTCTCTATACTTAACCCAAATGCTGGAAGTGATGAAGATTTTGATCTTACCGATTTTGACTGCAAAAGATATTTTGCTAATCCTAGAGAGTTTCAAAAATTACCATTCTTTAAGCAACAGCATGTAATTGATGAAATGAATGAAAAATTGAAAAAAAATTGGAAATCAATAGACAAAGATATTAAGAGGTTTTCTGTATGGTGGGCATATGGTAGTACGGGGCCGAGAGAAGGGTTTGTTGAATTACACGATTATCAGAGTCCTTATGGAGCTGCTGTTATTGAAAACTCTCCTACAGAGAGCAAAGAAGCTGATGAAGTAAGTGGTGGTAAAGTTGTTAAGACGGAACTTGATGATTTAATCAATACTATTTCCAAAGAGACTGTAAGGCAATCATCTGAGAAATCCAAAGATGCGCTACAAATGAGCAACAGTACTTTAAATACTGCAACGTTAAACACAAGGCCAGATGTTCCACCTGATCTTCCATTTAAACTACCATCAGTGTTGAAAACGGTAAAACCAGAAAAGGATACGATTGTTAAGAAACTCCCAACTCTTGACCCACGTAGTTTTGGATTGAAGAGATTACAACAGTATAGACAAGACAGAAGGATGAATCCAGTGAATAGAATAGTAATTGTGGTGACTATTTTCCTGACAGTTTTATGTTTCAAACAAGATCGTCGTGTTAATGTTACAGGTATTGTTCCTGAATATCCTTGGGAAGTTGCAGAACGTGAAGAGAGGGAAGAAGCAGAGAGATTACAGAAAGAAACGGATCTCGATGAGGAAAGGAAACGTGTAGCTGCTGAAGAAGAGCAAAAACTAGCAAATAGAGGTAGCAGTAGAAAATGGTACTACCTTTGGTTAAAATAGCTTGTAGTCATGTAAATACTAAATGAAAATCAGATAACAGAAAAATATACAAATATGAAATACACGGGGCTTTATTTATTATCTATGAAAAATTATGCAGATAGATTGGATTGGATTAATGCAGTTGCATCGATGACGGTGTGATATAAATGAATCAATTACCGGTTTTCTCTGTGTCCTCATCGTGATCGTTGTGGTCATTCTCATCCTCATCTTCTTCACTATCTTCTTCATCTTCTTCATCGTCGTCTTCATCATCGTCGTCGTCGTCATCTTCATCGTCATCAATATCATTCATATCTTCCGTCCAACTTTTCTCTACTGTTTGTTTAACCCTCTTAATATATTGACTTCTGTGATCTTTGTACAGTGTAGCTGCTTCGGAATTTGCTGGCGAATTAATGTTTGGATCATTGAGTAAAGACTGTATACTTGTCAAAATAGATGCAACGTCATAAGTTGGTGACCATCTGTTCTGTAAAATATCTAAACACAAATCACCATTGGCGTAAACGTTAGGATGAAACATTTCACTAGTAAATTTAACAAGTGGTGGCTTATTAGGATATTGTTCATCGAATGTAAGACGTAGCCTAAATGTACCATCTTCAAAGGGGGTATCTTCCGGGCCAATGATAATTGCGTTCCAAATCATGACATTGTCGGCAAGCGGAGATGCTGATATCCCTCCAGAAGCAGAAGCTGTGTCTTGTTGGATCCGTTTGAAATCACGCATCAAACGACGACGTGCAGGGGTAGACATTGGTAAAGCAGTGTAATTATTTTGATGTGTTTATTTATGTAACTTGTAGGTGTACTTATGTGTACTGTAATATGCAATAATAGCTGTGTCGATTGATTATTGACCACAACTTGCTTGCTGATCCACTTATCTTATTCCTGGCAAACCAGTGAATTCTTCATTCATGTTTGAATCGAATCCGGAAATCCAGCATTTTGCCACACCAGCCCCAAAAAGAGAAAGTGCACCAGCCACATTAGATTTATTTCACGGTGAAAAAAAAAAATGTTAAATTTACATGGAAATCGAAAATGTTTCTCGAATCTTCCAACGTTCACTTTTTCAGACCCGCATTTCTTCACCGACGTTCAATCTCTCCAAAACGAGTCTGGCGTTTAAATAGAACCAAGCTGGCCTTCACGTTCGCCCTCGTCAATTGAGATGTAGTCTTTCTTTCTCTTATCTTCCTTTCTTTCTTTCTTTCTGCTTCGGTTAATTAACTAACAAATTAAAAGAAAAAATGTCTAAAGCTGTTGGTATTGATTTAGGTACTACCTATTCTTGTGTTGCACACTTTGCTAATGATAGAGTTGATATCATTGCAAATGATCAAGGTAACAGAACTACTCCTTCTTATGTTGCTTTCACCGATACTGAAAGATTAATCGGAGATGCTGCAAAGAATCAAGCTGCTATGAACCCACATAATACCGTTTTCGATGCAAAGAGATTAATCGGTAGAAAATTCGAAGATTCTGAAGTTCAAAATGATATGAAACATTTCCCATTCAAGGTTATTAACGATGGTGGTAAACCAAAGATTCAAGTTGAATACAAGGGTGAAACTAAGGTTTTCACTCCAGAAGAAATCTCTTCAATGATTTTATCTAAAATGAAGGAAATTGCTGAAGCTTACTTAGGTACTAAAGTTAACGATGCTGTTGTTACCGTTCCAGCTTACTTCAATGATTCTCAAAGACAAGCTACTAAGGATGCAGGTGCAATTGCTGGTTTAAACGTTTTAAGAATTATTAACGAACCAACTGCTGCTGCAATTGCTTATGGTTTAGATAAGAAACAAGAAAGTGAAAAGAATGTCTTAATTTTCGATTTAGGTGGAGGTACTTTCGATGTTTCTCTCTTATCCATTGAAGAAGGTATCTTTGAGGTTAAGGCTACCGCTGGTGATACTCATTTAGGTGGTGAAGATTTCGATAACAGATTAGTTACTTTCTTTGCTAATGATTTCAAGAGAAAACACAAGAAGGATTTAACTCCTAACCCAAGAGCAATGAGAAGATTAAGAACTGCTTGTGAAAGAGCAAAGAGAACATTATCTTCTTCTGCTCAAACTTCAATTGAAATTGATTCCTTATTTGAAGGTATTGATTATTATACTTCAATTACTAGAGCTAGATTCGAAGAATTATGTCAAGATTTATTCAGATCTACTTTAGACCCAGTTGAAAAAGTTTTAAAGGATGCTAAGATTGATAAGAACTCTGTTGATGAAATTGTCCTTGTTGGTGGTTCTACTAGAATTCCAAAAGTTCAAAAATTAGTCTCTGATTACTTCAACGGTAAGGAACCAAATAAGTCTATTAACCCAGATGAAGCTGTTGCTTATGGTGCTGCTGTTCAAGCTGCTATCTTAACTGGTGATCAATCTTCAAAGACCCAAGATTTATTATTATTAGATGTTACTCCATTATCTTTAGGTATTGAAACTGCTGGTGGTGTCATGACTAAATTGATTCCAAGAAACTCTACTATTCCATGTAAGAAATCTGAAACTTTCTCTACTTATGCTGATAACCAACCAGGTGTCTTAATTCAAGTATTTGAAGGTGAAAGAGCAAGAACAAAGGATAACAACTTATTAGGTAAGTTCGAATTATCTGGTATCCCACCAGCTCCAAGAGGTGTCCCACAAATTGAAGTTACCTTCGATATTGATGCTAATGGTATCTTAAACGTTTCTGCTCTTGAAAAGGGTACTGGTAAGACTCAAAAGATTACCATTACTAATGATAAGGGTAGATTATCTCAAGAAGATATCGAAAGAATGGTTGCTGAAGCTGAAAAATTCAAGGATGAAGATGAAAAGGAAGCTTCAAGAATTGCTGCAAAGAATCAACTTGAATCTTATGCTTACTCAGTTAAGAACACTTCAAGTGAAAAGGCATTTGAAGAAAAGGTTGAAGCTTCTGAAAGAGAGCAACTCACTAAAGCTTGTGAAGAAACAATTGCTTGGTTAGATGAAAACCAAACCGCAACTAAGGAAGAATTTGAAGACAGATACAAGGAACTTGAACAAGTTGTAAACCCAATCATGACCAAATTCTACCAAGCAGGTGGTGCTCCAGCAGGTGCTGAAGGTGCAGCTCCAGGTGGTTTCCCAGGTGCAGGTCCAGCAGCTGAAGAACCAGCTGGCCCAACCGTTGAAGAAGTTGATTAATGGTGATGTTAACTCTTTTCTATACCATATTTCCATGTTGAAATTGATAATGTATAATTCAGACTGATAGAGTTAGCTCTTTTCTAGTTCATGCTGTTATATTATATAATATTATAGATGATATTTATTAATTTAGAAGATAATTTTTTTTAATTTACTTTCTTGTCGAGGCTATTCTTTTATCTTTAGAAAAATTATTTACACATGAAGTATTTTGAATGTGGCTTAAATATTTCAAAATCCAGTACAACAGTGGATAACTTCATGTCTTTAATAATTCAAAAAAAAATAAGTCTTAAGTGCTCACACTCGGATTCGAACCGAGGATCGCTACATTACTAGTGTAGCGCCTTACCAACTTGGCCATACGAGCTCTTACAAAAATTAAAAATTTGTGGTAGTTTATACTATTAAAAATTTTGGTCCTGTTTTAGTAAAGGCGGGTTAGTTGCGAGTGTTTAAATTTTATAAGATGGCAACTTGTCCGAGTGGTTAAGGAGAAAGATTAGAAATCTTTTGGGCTTTGCCCGCACAGGTTCGAATCCTGTAGTTGTCGATAATTTTTTGTACCCTTTCTTTTTGAAATATCTTAAGTACATTAATGATTAACAAGTCTTCTTGTTTTTTATCCAGTCTAAACTACAAATAAAACAATATTATTAAATCAAATATTATATTGAACTTTTTCTTCAAACATTTGGTTGAAAATTTCAAATTCTGAATCTCTACAATTCTAACTTGTCCACCAATAAAATGACATGCCGTGCAGTTGTTTTCACTTCTTTAAATATGCATCTACCAGTTTAGATAAATCATTTTCAATTTATACTACGTATTAGGCAATACAAATGAGAAGGTTTAAAGTGCAAGCTTATCGGATGATTAACCGATATTCGGCTAATTTACGCGAATTTTACACTTTTTAACAAAAAGTTCAACTGTTCATTTTTTAAAAAGCTTTCGTAACCTCAGCTTTGAAAACTGTCGTGGCTCCAAAAAAAGAATTACCGATTTGGGTAAGAAGCGACAGCTTAGCAATCTGCCTCTATATCGAAACAAAGAAGCAGTGTTGTTAATTGATTTTCTTCATAACCAAACATCAATGCTGCCAGAGAATCACAATGACTTTCGTAGTGATACATTCACTACACCAACAGAGTCTATGATAAAGAGTGTTGCATTTGCGTCGGTTGGTGATTCCGTTTATAATGAAGATAAAGACACAATTTATCTTGAACACAAGATTGCAAATATGATGGGTTTTGATGCGGGTCTATTTTGTGTTTCAGGTACCCTTTCCAATCAGATTGCATTGAGAACTCATTTGCAACAACCACCCCATTCTATCCTATGCGACTACAGAGGTCACGTTTTTGTTCATGAAGCTGGAGGTTTGGCAACACTTTCACAAGCAATGGTTAGTCCTGTAATCCCTAGTAATGGGCTTTACTTGACTCTTGAAGATATAATTGATCACTTGATACCAGATGATGGTGACATTCATGCTGCTCCAACGAAAATTGTATCCCTTGAGAATACACTACATGGTATAGTCTATCCAATTGAAGAACTTAAAAGAATTAGCTCTTGGTGTCGTGAAAAAGATATTAGATTACATTTAGATGGCGCTAGAATATGGGATGCCAGTATTGCTTCAGGTGTAGAATTTAAAGAGTATGGGAAACTTTTTGATTCCATTTCTGTGTGTTTATCTAAAGGTATCGGCGCACCAGTTGGCTCAGTTTTAGTTGGTGGACAACGTTTTATAAATAAAGCAAACCATTTTAAAAAACAAAATGGCGGTGGTATAAGACAGTCTGGTTTTTTAGCAAGGATGGCATCCATTGCAGTTGATGAGAATTTCTCTAAATTGATTGTTGCACATAAATTGGCAAAAGAGGTTGCAGATTATGCAGAAAGCCTTGGGTTTGTTTTGGAACTACCATGTCAGACAAACTTTGTCTTTTTACATCCAAAGCAAAATTGTGTCGATTTTAGCCAAATTACAAAGTTTGGAGAAAAATACAATATCAAATGTATGTTTCATCGTTTTTCCTTTTCATTTCAGACAAGTAGAGAAGCCGTTAATAATCTCAAGCTGATGTTGAAAGATTTAAAGGAATATAGCAGCTTAAATCCTTACAATCCAACAGCACCTGCCAGATTGTATGCACAACCTGAACCTAAATAATCATGTACATCGAGTACTCTGTTCAATTCATACAGAAAAGTTTTATAATAGAATTTAAAAAATAAAGTAATAATTGCTCACACTCGGATTCGAACCGAGGATCGCTACATTACTAGTGTAGCGCCTTACCAACTTGGCCATACGAGCTATTATGTCAAAAAAAAAGCCTTCAATTGTTACATTTGCAGAGTTTTGAAATAATTTTCAAAAGACATCAAAATTGTAAATTTTAAAACTATTTTTAGTGCCTTACAAAAATATATGTAGAATTAATGAATTATTTGTAGTTTATAATCTAGCTATTTTATCAAGTAATATAAAAGATACAAGTTTTTAAAAATTATAGCAAGCGCAAGTGGTTTAGTGGTAAAATTCAACGTTGCCATCGTTGAGCCCCTGGTTCGATTCCGGGCTTGCGCAGTTATCCGAGATAGTTTAGTGGCTAGAATTTCCGCTTGTCACGCGGGAGACCGGGGTTCAATTCCCCGTCTCGGAGTTTCTTTTTTGTTCTTTAAAGTTATTTAAAATAATTATTATTTCTTGTTAGTTCCTAGCCTGAAAATTAAACAAATGTTAGTATACAAAATAGAATAAGGACTAACACAGAATTAACAATTATCAGCTTTGTTAACTTCATTATGTGGATTCTAGTTAGATGTGCTTTGATCCGCTGCAAATAAATTTTTTCAGTGCCAAGGTTGTGATAATTGTTGGCATTTGTCTTAACATTGTTGAAGACAAGCCAAAAAAAGTTGATGACTGCTAGTAGAATGTAGAAAATGATCTCAACGTAGGTTCTGCTAGTATAACATATATCGAATGAGTAGTCAATATGTTCACCTTTCCTTTTCACGAGTTTTTCCCCAATGTAAACATCATCTTTGGCCATAACTGGCTCATGATATAATGTTAGGAGATGAGCAGCTGGTTTCTTTATGTTCATCGCCATAGAAAGAGATTTGACATTGATATTAATAGCAGTTTTAGTTTCACCTTTCAAATTTTGATACTCTAAAACGACCTCACAATAGTCGTGATCGTCACCACTGAAAATAATATCAGGTTGAAAACTTTGCAATATTCTTTCGGTACCTGGTGGATCTATTACAGTCTGATATTGATAACCTTTTGAAATTGGAAATGTTGAAGCTTCCCTCCGTGGTCCACATGTTTGCTTAGTAACATCTCTCCACATTGGCACATGAGTAAAAAGTATTCTTGTCTTTCTTAACTTTGTGTCCTTGATTTCATCCAAAAATTTATGGGATGGACCGTAAACTGCGGGATCCTCAGTGTTTGCCATCGACAAATCATCAAACAGTATTAAATTATGATTTGCTCTTTGTAAAACTAGGTTAGACTTTCCAAAATGACGATCAAATCTATCAAGAGAGTCCTTAGTAACTCCATTGGCCCAGCCAATATCATGATTCCCAGGGACGTTTGTTATAATTTCTATATCTTTATTCTTCACTGGATTCAAAAAGATTCTTTTGAAAAGGTTGAACTCATTCTCATAATGATCATCAGCCGATTCCCTCCCATTATCAAGCAAATCACCAACAAAAATAACTGTATGTGGTCTTAATATAGTCAATAGCGCATTGTAACTTTTGTATAAGTAATTATGAACGGTTAAACGTGCCAAAGAAAGTACCGCTTTGGGGTATGATGGATACGTGTGATTGTCAATTAATTGAGGGTCTGCAACAATTAGAATCTTATCAATTTCAACAGGAAAGCCAAGATCGGATTTTGGGTTATGTGGATATCCACACCTCGAAACGGTGATCAAGGGATCTATGTATTGAAAGAACGAAAACATAAGGAACCATGCAATGAGTGACACTCCGAGTACATTGATGGGAATATTTCGCAGTCTAAACATCATATCACTATTGTTTGTGTTTATCTAAAACTTTGAACGTTGAATAAGAATTGTATAGAGTGTGCAATGGTAAAGCTACTTTCCAGTTCGGCAACGTAAATACATGTGAGAGGGTCCTGAAAGTTAATCCAAAACCGAGGGGTATTTTTGCACGTGTTTGGTAAAATATTTGTGTACCGTATACACTTTAAAGGTTTCGTTTTTGCATATATGTACGATACCAAAACGCATTTTCTTTTAATAGCTGAAACAGAGAGATACATTTATATTTGACTAATTATAGTGAAAAACAACAACATTGTTCTACAATATGTGGAAAAAACTATTGTTTAATCGACAACTGCAGGATTCGAACCTGCGCGGGCAAAACCCAAAAGATTTCGAGTCTTCCTCCTTAACCACTCGGACAAATTGCCAATTACAAGCATAATAAGGGGCAACTAAATTTATAAAGCTAGTCTGGCCGATCGACGCATTGCACTTGTGATTATTTGTCGGTCAAATTATGGATGCGGAGTAATATGTGCAATGCAAATCAATCTTCCAGATTTTATCAAAGATACTTCATTTAAAACATTCGATAACCGATCAAACAAATCAATTAGCGGATGTCATTAGGTATAGATGCAAGGGTGGTATGGAAACCATTAAATAGTTGTATTATATCTGTCCCTTCATCATTTATTTATCCAATTCTTGATTCTACAAATTTACTTGTTCAAGAAATCATTTTCCACATATCTGATTATGATACTGATCAAAGGATTGTATCATTAGGATGGAGTGGAAATACTACTAGTGAAAATGATACTATAGAGATAGATACACAATATGCAAAATTGCTAGGAATAAAGGAAAATTCAACAGTTCGAGTAGATATTGATTTAATGCTCATTCATGAAATGAAAACGAAACCTAGTTCTTCTACAGTAATTGAAATTGAGCCTGTTACTACTGCTGATTGGGAACTTACTGAGATTCATGCACAAGCTATTGAATCTAATTTCCTCTCTCAAGTTAGATGTGTGCGCAGAGATCAAAAGCTTTTAGTTCATGCCAATCCTTTATCTTCATCGAATACAGGTCCAATTTTATTCAAAGTTGCCAATATTAAGAATGATGATATTGTTTCCGATTTTGCTAAGATTGGTAATAATACTGAACTCCATATAATTCCTAAACCACATGGAATGAAACCTGTTGCAAATGTAAGTAAAGAAAACGTTCCTAAAAGAAAGAATAGTGTTACAAGCAGGAAAACTAGTCTGAAATCACCTGTTTTGATTAAACGAAGCGTTGTGTTTCCTGGTGGATCACATTATACTGTTTACAATAGAGTAAAAAATCATTTGTATGAAGGAGTGAAATTTGTTCAGATTAACGTTCTTGAAGGTGCTGGAACACCTCGTCGAGCTAGACGTACATTTGATAATGAGAAACAGATTGGAATTTCAGAATCGATGTTTGGTAACACAATTATTGCAAACTATGTTGAAATTCCAAGTGATTCTGATCTCCAGGATACATCCTTAGATATATTTGAGGAAGCACGAGGAGACTCTGTGATGATTTCACCACTTCTTGCTGTAAGTTTGGGTATCGAAGGTACGTGTGGGGAGAAAGTTGTTATTGAGCCTTATAACAGGAAAAGTATGAAGCTTGACATCAATAATTGTAAATTAATCATTCATAAGTTTACAAATACTAGCAAATCGTCTGAACTCAACGACGATAATATGTTAGAGCTTAAGAAGGGGAATATTTTAGAAAAGAAGAAAAAAATGCAAGAACTTAACAAGAAGAATGTGATTGCCATGCAAAAGAAACTTCTTGAACTATTTGGTACTCATTCACCATTAACAAACGGTATGAAGTTACCAATTATAGAGGAGATTCTCCCACATGGTGGTATACTCAATTTTGAAAGTGAAACTTTGAATAGGATTGCCCAATTGAAGAAATCAAAGACAATTGGGTGGACATTGTTAGGTCTTGATGACCACGATAACGACCAAACAACAAACGATGCCAGCAATGTTTGGAAACACGTTCAGATTAAATTTGGTAAGGATGTTTTAGTACCTGAAAGCCGGATTGAGAGAAGTGTTACCATTTCTGGAAATGACGAGGTTTATGCACAAGAAAAGAAAATTGAATTGATTAGAGAAACATTGAGTGATCATATCCCTGTTTTCTTATATGGTAAATCAGGTAGTGGGAAATCGTTATTAGTGAGGACGATAGTTAAGGATTTCAAAAAGAACGGTGTATTTACCAAGGTTTTAGACTTTAGTCAATCTACTATGAAAGATGAAGGAGACTCGGAGGATAGCGATGATGAGAAGGAGGAATCTGAGAAAAATACTAGCAGGAACAAATATATTGTTGAATTACTTGAGAAGAGTGCAAGACAATGCTTTTGGCATTCACCATCTTTATTAGTTTTAGAAAATATTGATAGCATTATACCTAAAGAAGTTGAACATGGAGATAATGGATCGAGTACACAAATTACTGAGATTTTGATGCAGAAGTTTGAGAAATTGATTAAGGAGAGGTATATTGTTTTACTTGCAACCGGGAAATCCAAAGATTCAGTTAATGAGAAAGTATTTCAAAGACATTTCCTTGATGAGGAGATTCATGTTGAAGCTCCAAATAAGCATCAAATTAGTGAGATATTATTAAAGTTATTAGAGAACCAGTATTTTGAATACCTTGATTATAAGATTAGTAGTGAACTGATTGATATTGCTAGTGAATTAGATGGATATCTACCAATAGATTTGAAAATACTTATTGATAGAGCATTTCATGTGATGATAAGTAATGATGATTTACATTTTGAGAAGGATCATTTTCTGAAAGCAATTGAAGGATATACACCGACATCATTAAGAGGAGTTAAACTTGAGAAATCTACAACTAACTGGACAGACATTGGAGGATTAAGTGAAGTTAAACGGATTTTACTTGAAACTCTTGAATGGCCAACTAAATATGCACCAATTTTCTCTAAATGTACACTAAGGTTAAGATCAGGAATATTATTATACGGATATCCAGGATGTGGTAAAACTATGTTAGCATCAGCTATTTCATCACAATGTGGATTAAATTTTATTTCAGTTAAGGGACCAGAAATTTTGAATAAGTATATTGGAGCAAGTGAACAATCAGTTAGGGAATTATTTGAGAGGGCACAAAGTGCTAAACCATGTATTTTATTCTTTGATGAATTTGATTCTATTGCACCAAAGAGAGGACATGATTCAACTGGTGTTACAGATAGAATTGTGAATCAACTTTTAACACAAATGGATGGTGCTGAAGGATTAGATGGTGTTTATGTTTTGGCTGCAACTAGTAGACCCGATCTAATCGATTCTGCATTACTTAGACCTGGTAGATTGGATAAGAGTATTATTTGTGATTTACCAAATTATGAAGATAGATTGGATATATTGAAAACAATCGTTAAAAGTAATAAGTTTTGTTTACAAAGAATGAGTGATTTAGAAGAAATTTCTCGAATGACCTATGGATATACAGGTGCTGATTTACAAGCTGTTGTTTATAATGCATATTTGAAAAGTGTTCACGTTAAATTAGATTTACAAGAGAGTGAAGGTGTTGGTAAGGTTGAAGAAGGTAATGAAAATGATATTGAATTTTTAATTAAACAAAGATCTAGTGTGAGATTTAATTCTGCAATTAAGAAGAAAATTGAAGTTGTTTTACAAAATATGAAAGATGATTTAAGGAATAGTCATGTTGTTGTTGATAATGATAATGATGATAATGATGATTATGATACTAAGAAAGAAAATGAAGTACCTATTTTAATTACATTGGAGCAACTAAAGGAATCTTTGAGTGAGACTAAGAAGTCTATTTCTGTTAAAGAACTTGAGAAGCTTAGTAAAATTTATGGACAATTTGAGAGTAGCAAGAGGCCAGGTGAGATGAAGAGCGGTGAAGGTAGCACCGAAGTTGGAGTTCGAACATCTTTGATGTGAATGATTTTTATTTAAATAATTATTTGTTGAGAATATGTAAGATTAGATTGTTTATAAATCTATTAAACATTAAAAAAGATATTATTAAAAATACATTAGGATGGGACATAAACGTATGATATGTAAGCAAGCAAAGTTTTCATTTTGATTTAAACAACGGTTTCTTTATTTTTAGAACTTCTATTTGATAAAGAAATACTTTCAGCTTCACGAGTTTCATAATCAGCGATAAAATCATCATCTTCTTCGAATAAACCAAGACGAATACCTTCTTCTTCAATTTCTCTATTTGATAATTTAGGCATTTCATTGGCGACTCTATAAGCTGGGACATTATCAACCCAAGCTCTTGCAAAGATGATATCAATTTCTTCTAAAGATCTGCCTGCAGTTTCAGGGTAGAAGAAATAAATGAAAGGAATGTAAGTAAAATTGATTAAGCAAAAGAATAAGTAACAACCCCATTTAGATTCATTAATAAAGATTGGTGTAAACATAACGACTGCGAAATTTGATAACCAGTTAGTACAAGTTGAAACAGAAGTAGCCATTGTTCTAGTTCTCATTGAATTAATTTCTGGAGGATAAACCCAAGGTAATGGTAACATTGTAAATGCAAAGAATGTAATGAATAAGAAAAGACCAAACGCTGCACCCTTAGCAGAATTTTTATCATCATGAGTTAAACAAGCAAAAGCGATAAGGAAGGCAACACCTTGACCAGCTGCACCTAATAAGAATAATTTTCTTCTACCAACTCTTTCAACTAAAAAGAATGAAGGAATGGTTGCGAGAGCGTAAACTGTTGCAAAGACACCACCTAAAACCAATGATAATCTTCTTGATAAACCAACAGTTGATTCGAAAAGGACAGTGGAATAGTAAATAGCAGCATTACAACCAGTAAATTGTTGGAAGAATTGACCTGAAGCACCAATTAACATTCTTCTTAAATATTGATGTTTAGAAGGTTTAAAGACTTCTCTTAATGATAATTGTTTAGCAAATCTATTATTAGCATCATCAACTAAGATAACTTCTTCAACTAAATTTTTATCGTTAATTGAAATATCATGAACCTGAGCTAAAACGTAACGAGCTTCAGTAATTTTTTTCTTTGTAATTAAGAATCTTGGAGATTCAGGTAAACCCATAATTAAGAGCATAACAAAAGCAGCGAAAACAACTTGAAGAGCAACAGGTAATCTCCAAGAGACTGAACCACTTGCATAAGATAAACCGAAATCTGTCCAGTAAGCGATTAAGGTACCAACGGCAACGAAAGAACCTTCTAAATTAACCAATTTACCTCTATTTTTAGCTTCAGATAATTCTGATTGATAAATTGGGATAGTTGCAGTATTGAAACCATTACCAAAACCGGTAGCAACTCTAGCGATAATGAAATGACCTAAAGGCCAGTGACCTTTAAAAGGGAAGATTGAAACGATAGCACCGATAATGATAACAAAGGAACCGAAAATGATTAATTTCTTTCTACCATATCTACCACCAAAATACATTGCACAAAGGGCACCAAAGAAACAACCTAATTCATAACACGAAGTGACAGCACCTTGAACGACGGTTGCATGATGAGTACCACCACCAACAGCAGGGAAAGTTTCTTCGAATTGAGGAGCGGTAATGATACCAGCCATTAAACCTTGATCGTAACCGAATAAGGAGAAACCGATAACACAAGCGGTTGTAATCAGAAATTGTAATTTTTTACCTCTTAAACCCAGAGTTGCGATATCAGAACTTGCAGAAAACTTAGTCAGGGGCAAGACATCTTCAGCTAAATCCGGTAAAGTTGTTGGGAAAGAGTTTTTAGAAGGGAATCTTGAACTTGAAGGATTAACAGGTAAATTTGGATTTTTATCATCTAATTTATCATCATCGAAAACCGAACGGTTTTGAGAAGAAGTAACTGAGGACATTCTTTAATTAATTTGATTGATGATAAAAGAAGGGAGAGAAAGAGAGAGTGAATGAAAGAAGGAACGGAAGAAGATTAAGAAGAAAGAAGAGAGAGTTGGCAATGGAAAAATTAATTTAGTGGGGAAGTAAGTTTACTTAAATACTGTTGATTAATGAAGATAATAGAGCTGAAATGGGATGGTGGGGTAGGAAAAATTGACGAAAAAAAGATAAAAATGACGAAAAGCCTTAAAGGTTAAAAAAACAATGGTAGAAAAGGCGCAAAGGTGCAAAGGTGAAAATTAAAAAGAAAGCATAACGTCAACGTTGAATAAGGATAGCGGAGAGATCGAGGAAGGGCTGGTGGTAAAAGGGGGATGGGCGAACGGATTACTATCACGTAATGTGGGGGTAGTTGAAGAGAGTGGGGGGATAATGAGGGGATAGGTCTTGTGCCAAGCCAAACAGAGTAACAGCATTAATGGCTGTAGTAGCAGTAATGGCAGTAAAAGCAGTAAACAGCAGACAAAAACAAACAAGCAAAAACAAGCAAGCAAGCAAGCAAGCAAACAGGCAAGAAAACAAACAAACAAAGGTAATGATGATGTTATACAATATCGTGAGTAGCAGCAAATAGGAAGAAAGCTTAAACTGGAAACTGGCAATGAAAGCCGTGAAAAATGGAAAATGAAAAAAACTGGAGACGCGGAACAATGCCAGAATGGAAAAACCGCTTCGGGCAGTGCTGCGACATTATTTTAGCTTTGAACTGTTTCTCGATTTTAGTGTGCACTAGTCTTGTCGAATCTCCGCTATTTCTCCGGCTAAGGCAGGCAAGCAGCCATTGCCAGTGCCGTGCCAAAGTGTTTGCAGAGTTCCTGCACATTGTCTATGCTGTGGGGAAGGTCACCCACGACATGTATTCGTGTATCCATCTATCAATCAATTCATCAATCAATCCATCTATTAAGTCTGCAAGATCCAGGTCCAATCTATCTGTATTGCCCCAGCAACGGGGAGGTCACACGGAGTCACGGGTATCCATAATTGCAGGCACTGCGACGGTACTAAACACCGTTGGATCGGCCAAATGCAGGGCATTCTCCGTGACTGACCCGGACCTGGCGTTGGTCACCTCATTCTTCGTTCAGTAATTCCATTTGTGGGCCTGACAGTTGTTCCAAAATGTAAAATGTGGGGGTGTAGGGCATTATTTTCTGACAAATCCAAACCCATTCCACGCTGACGTCACGGCTAGCGAATCTTCATGGGCTGGCCCGGAATAGACAGACGTTTTCACGGCTAATCTTCACCGTTCTCCGTGTCTGCCTGCACTCCCATTGGCCACACAGCACAGTGCCATCCAGACGTTCCGCCCGGAGGAACAGAGACTGGGCAAACGCTGGGCAAACGCTGGGAAGTCAGCGGGCAGAAAAAATACCCGTCGCGGGGACAATACTATGATGTCATAGTACTCCCGGGGGAATTTGACACGCCAATTTTTTTGCAAAGCGTCAAGGCCGAAAAGCGTGAAGACCGAAAAGCCAGGGCCCAGGCCCGGGCCCAAGCCCGCGTTGCTGTTTCACTGAGCCTCCTCCTTGTTTTTTTCTTCTTCTTCTTCTTCTTTTTCTTCTTCTTCCGCGACACTGTTTCCTGTCGCAGCGGCGTTTTCAACACATTCTGCGCCCTGAGTCGTTCTAATTATTGTCCGCTCCAACCTGCTTCATCGGGAAAGTCGAATCCCGGCACTCGTCCTAATCCGGTAATCTCTTCCACCGCTAACTTCAATTATCGTATACCTATAACCGCATTTTTTATCCGTTTTCCTTTATCGGGCCCTGAAATTTTTCAACCGTTATTCACTTGTTTATTTACTTAAATACTCTTCAAACCTACTCAAAATATTACACTTTTCTCTTCTCCTCCATTCTCTTCCCTTCTTCTCTTCTCAATTATCAAATGTCTACTACAAAAGTTAATTACCCTGAAGAATTCGCAGGTTTTGCTATTCAAAGTTCAAAAGATTGGAATAAACCAAAATTAATTACTTATAAACCTAAAACTTTTACCGATCATGATGTTGATATTGAAATAGAATGTTGTGGTTTATGTGGTTCTGATATAATGACAGCTAAAGGTGGTGATCATGGTTGGGGTTCAATTACTTACCCTCAAATTGTTGGTCATGAAATTATTGGTAAAATTGTTAAAATTGGTTCAAAAGTTACTTTACATAAATTAGGTGATAGAGTCGGTTTAGGTGCTCAAGCTTTTGCTTGTTTAAATTGTAATAGATGTATTTCAAATAATGAACAATATTGTTCAAATTGTGTTGAAACTTATGATGCAAAATATCCTGATGGTTATATCTCTCAAGGTGGTTACGCTTCTCATGTTCGTGCTCATGAATTTATGGTTTTCCCAATACCTGATAAATTAAATTCAATTCATGCAGCTTCTTTATGTTGTGCTGGTTTAACAGTTTTCTCACCACTTAAAAGGTATATACCTAAAAATTTACCAAATGGTGAAATACCTAAAGTTGCAATCGTTGGTTTAGGTGGTTTAGGTCATTTAGCTGTTCAATTTTGTAAAGCTTTAGGTGCTCAACCTTACGTTTTCTCAAGAACTGATTCAAAAAAGGAACAATCTTTCCAATTAGGTGCAACCGGATTTGTTGAAACTGGTATTGATGGTTGGGAGAAAGATTATTTTGATACTTTCGATTTAATCTTAAATTGTGCAATAGGTTTATCAGGTTTAAATATTGATGCATTTATTTCAATTTTAAAAGTTGAAGGTAGATTTTGTTCTGTTGGTTTACCTTCAGTTGAAGAAAAATATAATGTTTCTCCATTTACTTTCTTTAATAATGGTTCTTGTTTATGTTCTTCTAAATTAGGTTCAAGAGCTGAAGCTTTAGAAATGTTCCAACTAGCGGCTGATAATGATATTCATCCTTGGGTTGAAACTGTCCCAATCTCTGAAGAAGGTTGTGAATTGGCTCTTACTAAAGCTTGGAATGGTGATGTTAGATATAGATTCGTATTCACAGAATTTAATAAAGCTTTCGGTACTGGTTCTAATTAATATTATAGATCTATTTTATTTATTCCTATATTATATACTATTCATCTATTTGACCATGGTGCCCTCGTAGGTATTGGACTCTTAACTCTATTATTATTTGGTGATTTATAACCCCTAATTGGTATTACAGGTTCATTGAAAACAGTAGTTGTAAAATGTGTTGATTCAATCCTATCTTCATTAATACCTTCACTTGTTGGTAATACTTTACCTTCTAAATCTAACCATGGATAGAAAACTCCTCCAAAATAAAAATGTTGTACAACAGGAAATTTTGATAAAACTTCACCATAATACATACGTAACATTCCACGAGCAACTTTCTCCCAACTCTTATTCGATGATATCTCATATAACATAGGTGAATGTTCAGCAAATGGTCCAGATTTAACCTTTCTAATAAATGAAATCGCATTGTAATAAAGATTGGTTAATCTATATTTTTTCAATGTTTCATTATTCAAAATTGATGATGGTATTAATCCCATTCGATAATTTAAAACTTTTGCATATTCTTCACTTCTATCATTCCTCATGTCTTTTCCAATCATTTGAAAATCAATTAATTGACATGATCCGAAAACATAAATTAAATGGAAATGATCATCTAAACCCCATACTCCATGTGATCCAGCTGGCTCTAGTGTATACCTTAAAATTAAAGATTTAACAAGATCATAATACTTAGCTAAAATCATAAGATATTCTTCTCCATTGATAGATTTCATTTCAATTAATCCACTCATTATAAAACATCCTAAAAATGAAACAAATGCTAATTCATGCCCTGTACCATAATCCATTCTCTCTCTTGATCCAAATGATGCACATAAATAAAATCTTAATTCACTCTTAAATCCATCATAATTTCTCTTCTTATTTTCAGTATCAAAATATTTCAAAATAGATTTATCAATTATCGTATCAACATTCATTTTCATTTTATCTTGCCAATCTCGGAATGCAAAATTGCCATACCTACGTGGTCCCGGTAAGGGTGGAGTTTCCATTTCAAGCTTTACTAATGCGTCTAAAATATTCAAAATGGAACAAATGATAGGTTTTACATCTTTAAGTTCCATCTCTTTCGTAAATGATGGTGGTACTGGATTTTTAGGTTGTTCCTTAATTTCACAATGATTAATAGTCTCTTTATTCTCAAAATCAACATACTTTTCATCTAACATCCCACTGTGGACATTTTTAAGTGATACTTTAGAACAAATGTGTATTATAATAGCATTGATATTATATAGTGCTTTAGATTTAAGGAAATTAGCAATATCTCCTGATGAGTAAATCTTCTTAGTAGGTGTTGACCACTTCACTAGTAAAGAACTATCATTTAAGTCATACACTGCTATTTCCCCACTAATCTCATTCATAATTAATTTTTGTTATTTCTCTCCGTCTAGATTCTTTTTATCCAACAACAAATATATTCTTTCATGCATGCATCTTTGGTATGTACCCCGAAATATAATTCTTTTTACACGTGACCACAGCCTGGAGTTTGCATGCATGAAAAAAAAAACATTGAACTTTCAATCTTCCCAGCGACCAATACCTAGAGCACCACTTCTGTTTATTTTCTTAGTTTTCCTCAAAATTCAACAAACAATACCTTAATACTATACTAAATTACATCTTAAAATGGTTTTGCATTGGTCAACGGCACCTTTCCGAATTCTTTATGATGCTATCGTCAACAATGATGAATCCGTTAAGGTTGAAATGGTTTCAGAATTGTCAGAGGATTTAACATCTTTAATAATCAAAAAGGGAAAATCAGATTCTAGTAGAAAAGCACTTGAAACAGGGGAAATTAAATTTACTGATGGCTCTGTTTTTAAAGTAAATAAAAACTTTATTGAAAATGCAATTCAAGTGGCAGATCAATTAAATTTAGACGAATCAATTGCTGCTGAAGTTTTATATTTTGCGACTAGCAAAGAACAAAAGGATTTGGGTACTTCTTATATTGATTCAGCAGTTGCTGCATTTCAAACAAGAAATACTTTACTATTACAGATTGTCTCCTATTATTTATGCTCTGATACTATATCCACATTACTCTCAAATGATAGCAATTCAAACAACATAACTTCAGTTTCTCCTGATAAAAAAATCTTTATTGATTTAATATCGAAAATTGAAAACTACTCAACAGTAAAAATATTAAAATCTTTCCAGGTAATTGAAAACGATCTTGAACTTTTAAAGCAAAGAGTTGATCGGAGTAAATTATTAAGTACTTTCCACCCAGGTTCAAAAGAAATGAAAACAATCAGTTATCAAAGAAATTTATTGTTTCAACACTATCAACTTCTAGGTGAAGTTTTATTTGGTTTTATCTCAACTTTTGTGAAATCTAATAATGGAAACAATTTCACAGTAGAAAACTTCAAGACTTTTATTGATCACATGTCAACATTTGATCCTGAAGATGTTTTTTTGGTCTGCTTTTTGCCCGCAATATTCTTTTATATATCTCAGCTTGATATTTTACCAACCAAAGATGTCAATTCTCTACATACAACAGCAATGAAAGAAATCAATGATATGGATAAACTTTCAGAGACTCCAATGAAGTCGTTAGTAATACTTATCTTTTTGACATACTTTATTGATTGGTGTAAGGTAGATTCGAAAAGAAATGAAAATTATGATTTTGCAACAGCTGCGGAAAAACCAATTCAAAAATGTATTCAAGCGGGTGCACTAGAACAACTGTTATGTATTTGTGCTGATACTTCAATGATTCAAACAACGCTGAATAATTCCAGGAAACCCTTTTATGATTTTAGGTCATTTTTGCAGCAGCACATTCCGAAACTACTACCAGTTAGATTGTTTGATATTGATAATGATTCGAAGCAAATTACAACATTATCATTACTACAACAAGGCCAAAAACTGTCTATTGCTAATGAATCATTTAAATCAAACCATGTCAACAATGAAAATCTCAAACTTGATAATCATTACACAGATTTTATAGTTTTAACTTTGTCGAAATTTGTTCACAAGTTTATCTCCACTGCTGCATTTGTTATGACACAACTTAGAGATGCTGAAGAAGATTTTTTAATATCTTCAGAAACTTTTGATCTTGAGAGCCTTTCAGAAAATGCTGACCTTGAAAGGCTTTATATGGCAATATATTATCTCTACTATAGTAGAGAACAATTAATTTCAGAAATTTGGGCAGATTCTAACTCTTCATTCTATGGTTTTCTACAATGGGCATCGAAATGTAATTCTCCTCTTATTATGTCAACTTTTTCTATGTTACTATCAAGTTTAGCTTGTGGAAGTGACAATGCAATAAACTTATTTCACTTCCTACAAATGACAAATTCTAATTCCGTCCTTCTAGCCAATCCTAAACACAATTCTACTTTGCTTACAAAATATCCATCAATTAGTTGGTCTACGATTTACTCTACATTAAACTATTATTGCGATGCATTAACTAATGCGACTGATTCGACTCTACAGACGCTTTCAAGCACTCCTGTAGAATTTAAATCTAAGGGCAAGATTGTTACAGAACTTGGTGAAGATTCAATTATTTACATATCTGGCTTTTTTCAGGTTTTATCTGAAGTTGCTTTGAATAATGAGAAGGCCAGAATTGAGCTTCTTGAAAGTGACAATGGACAACTACTAAATATTTTAAGCAGACTCTTGAATATGAATACCCTGCTGAATGGAAGTGTCTTAACACTGATAAGTTCTTTACTAGGTGATTCGATTGAAGAGAGAAAAAAAGTTTGGCAAATTTTGGATTCTTGGATTTTCAACAATGGTAGAAACTCTCCCATCGTAAATTTTCCAAAAGAGATCATTTCTAGAAAATTAGTGAATTATCAACATGTTTGTGGCTTTATAAGCCTTTTGAAGAAACTATTGTCGCCACTTGATACATCAAATAATATTCTATCACCTTTATGTCTTCCATTTTCATTGGATATGGGTAGTGCAGTCAGAAAACCGGGTATTTGGTGCTATTTGGAATTTATATGCACCGATCTTCTTCCCGGGGTTGAGTACGCTGGGCTTTCATTGATCGATACTGTTTCACTAAAGTATGATATTCTGGACCTTTTGGGTCTATGTATTGTACAGTTAGATCCAGAAATGGTGATTAATTCATCGGCGTGCGGCGTTAAGGATTTAGATAGTATCGTTGAAACCAAAAGTATAATCAAATATTTACAAGCACACCCAGGTTCTGCAGCTCTCACTTTTCTGTTTAAAAGCAATGTTATGCATTCTTTATTAGAAATCTGCAAGGTAGATGTGGAGGAGGTTTACCGGGCTGCATCTGACTCTCCTCTCATAGCATTGGTTCAAAAATGCCTTGAGTTATTCAAAATTATCTTGAAGTATGATAAATTTTACTCTGATGAGTTGGTATCAATATTAAGACTTCCTGATAATGTATTCATAGATCCTACAAGTATCAATAATTCAGGTGCAGTTTCATTCTGTCAATACATGCTGTTAAACTTACCGTTGTTGGCAAATATATCACTATTTATTGGTTCCAACAAGCAAAACATTGCTACCTTATCCCTTGATCTAGTTTGCAAAGTCTACAACTCAAAGGAATTTAATACGTATGGATCTAACTTTCAAGGTGATCTGGTCAAGAGAAATAAATTTTTGGTTATGTGTGACACAATAGATGAATCTATCAGAATCAGATCATCGTTTATTCAGCAATTCAGTTCTGAAATTACGGATTCTAATTCCCTTTCGGTAAAATTGTCTCTATTGCAATTCATTTGTCAAAATTTGGACCCTCAGTCAAAAGCACCTTCTATATCTCATTTTTTGTTGGGATTTGATACTCAAAGAATGGATTTTGGTTCTGTACATTGTGAAACTACAATAGCTTCTAAAAGGTCGTTTTTGAGACTTATGATTTTAAATTTAAAGGAATCTTTAGAGTTCATTTCAAATGCTCAAGATCTTGAGTATGCCCCTATAAAGCTGTCTTCGCTATCCATGGAAATTTTGCTAAAACTTTGCAAATCTGATGTTACATGTAGTTTGGTTTTCAAACTTCTTCATGGTGGATCTAACTACTTGGATGATGATAATTCGGGTATCAATTATATTTTATGGTTTGCTCAACACTTGACTGCTATTAAATCTTCCATCAAATTTAATGGTTACGTATTTAACGGTACAATTAACACTCAGAATGATTTTTGCGTTGGTGGTGGTTTAGATACGTTGAACGCTTTGATCTTACTCAAAGACTCTTGTTTACAACTCCTAGCTATTGAACTACACAATGCAGTGTCGTTAGGTGAAGTTTCTCTTTTGAAAAAGTACAAAGGTTTGCTATTAGATACAAATTTTTCGCTCGGATGTTCTAGATTGCTTGCAATGTTAGATGTTCTTGACTACAAGATGGAAAATCAAACTGAAAAAGTAGATTCCATGTTTAAACATCTTAAATTTGATTACATATTTGGAAAAGTTGGTTTCAATGATCATTACAAAGCCGAATCTCCTTATATTACGTACGATTTTGAGGTAATCGATAGTATGCTAAGCCTTATGGTCAAATCACGTTCAATCGACACTATTGATAGGACTTTGATTGAAATTAAAAAAGAACAACTCAAAAAGGTTGTTCATTCTTCTATTCTAGTTGATAAATTTAAGGCTACTCTGCTGAGTTATGTTGCATCATGGTGTCTGCTAGTACAGGTGATTACAGATGAAGTTGATCTTTTTATGGATAAACGCAGAATGTTGATCTTTGATATTTTGCAGAATGTGGTACCTCTCATAGATGAATATCTTGAATTAGATATAACATTTGTTCAACCTCTTGTCTCTTTGTGCGTTCGATTTTTCAACTTAGCTCTTGTGGGAAAACATTCAAATGATCAAGATCTTAACGTTCAGCTTGAAAGATATTTTCCTATGTTTTGCGTTGCGTTTACTGGAATAACGAAATCATCAGCTTTTGCTTCAATAAGATCAGACTTTTATATTTTGTGCAGGAGATTTGCTGACCGAGCTTGTTTGAATCCAAACGTACTCCCAGACCTTGGTATTTTCATCACCTCGGCTGACCCGAAAAGTTTTGACATTATCAGGCATGATTCCTTGGTTGGTGAAGATTCTAATCGAATTACTTCGATGATGTTACTTGACAGTTTGATGAAGCTTTTTTCTGAATCGAGATATTTTAACGAAGGTTTTTTCTTTGAGAAACTGTGCAACGAAAATTATATATGCTTGTTACTCGAACAACTGAAACATTTGGACTTTATGTTTACCTCCCCACTGAGTGGAACAGATGCTGCCTTTCAAAGGACTCTGTACGATGTCACCTGTTTGAAGACAGGTTTTAGTTTGCTTACAAGAGTTGCACAAACAAGAACTGGTGCCCAAACACTCCTTTCTAATGATGCATTCAAAATTATCAAATCTTGTAAAATTTTGTGTGTTGATCCAGAATTTGAGTTCTCATTGGTTCGGAATTACGTTGATCAACCTTTCCTCGGGAATTTACTGCTACCATCAGGTTCTATGTTATCTTCAGGGCTTAATATACACTATGAATTACTGATACCTGTTTTCCGTTTACTTACTACCATAATTATATCTTTAGGGCCTCGGAACGAAGAATGCCAAAAGCAAGCGATTGAGATTACAGAACACTTTAACGATCTCATCAAATATATTCTGAAAAAAGATGCCTTCTTTGAACAAGAACAAGCAAGTGCAATGACGAAAGGAGAACCAAAAAATGATATTTATTTGAAGGAGCTTTCTAATCTTGTGACATTGCTGTATTCTCTAGTGCATTAAATTTATAGAATTATGTAAATAGTTTCAAAGAACGTTTCATTTATAATAATGCACTCTTCTGAAATACTGTCACAATTTCAATATCGTTTTTTCTCGCCAATGGAAACAATTTGTGTAAATTTGACTGAAAATTATATTTACACCACGTCCATCCATATCCACAAAATTAAAAAAAAAATGTGGGTATAACAGATCGGTGGTTAGTCTTAGTCCTTAAGCGTTACTATATATTTTCAATTAAGAGCTCTCGGCCACTAACAACATGTTGTACTCCAGATACATGATATAAATCTAGTTCTAACAATTAGCAAATCAATAAATTTTGCAGCTGTAATTAAAAAAATACCAAAAACATTTTGAAACTCTCTTTTTTTTGGTTGCAAGATAGTGAGTGTCTCGATATTTTAACTCGTGAAACCTACAAAACTCGAATTGCAAAATTTAGGCCCAGAATTTTGATAGATCGAGCCCCATCTCCAGATGCAACTTTATCTCCGAATTGATACTAAACGCCTTTTGGCTCCTTTTGAAATCACCAGTGACTCCTATACACTGATATTTTGATATCATGCAATATACGTCACAAATATGGACTGAAACTAGATTGTCATTAAGTGGGAGGCCCGTTTTTGATGATGACGAATTCGATATTATGATCCAACCAAATGTGGGTCTTTATCAGGGAAATCATAAGGTCAAACATTTCCAAAATGGAAGAGTTTATGTGACTAACAAAAGAATTGTATATATCAGTGCAAATAAAAATGAACCTAGACCCAGTATTGGTTTGGGTTATGAAATGATAAAAAAGATTGAATATCAACCGAAATTTCTGAAGTCTAACCCAAAGATTATATTTCACTTAAAGGATATTTCTTCAAGTTCTAGCAAAAAAAATGTACCTGAACTTATTTCAACTACATGGGTTTGTCCCATATGCTCTTTTTCTAATGACTTAGTGGTTTCACAGCTTGAGCAAATAAAACTACATGATGACAGCAGCATCACTTGCAGAACATGTGGAGTGACTTCAGAGGCAAGCATGATAGTTGGGTCAGTTTCTAAAAACAACAATAAAACGGAAAATTACATAATGGATCTGGTCTCTTTTGATCATTCCCAATGTCCAAATTGTACTTTTGTCAATCATCCATCGATGGAAAATTGTGAAATATGCGGCTTCAAATTGCCAATCTTGAACACTGATACGAGTGAACAAAATGATGGTATAAAACTAGAGCTTGAAACTAACAAACTATCAAAAGATGATAAAAAAGTAGTAAAACTCTCATTAAGAAGCGGTAGGGCTGATGATATCTACACAACCATTAATAATGCCTTTATTGACTTTAGAAATACTAAATTGGCATTTTCTATCGAAGAAACCGAACCAAAACAATTGCATCATGTAAGATCAAGTGCTGGGATACATGGATTAACACAAACAGGTACGACTTATAATAAAGAAGCTTCAATACTTTTTGAAAGATCGATTCAAGATATACAGCAATTGATGTCAAAAGCGAATGAGTTAATTTCAGTTTCACAACGATACAAAAAGATACTGGCAGTGGGTAAGCCAAGCAAAACGGAAACAGTTGAAGAGTTGCATTTGATTGCCGAGTCTGAACTTTTTTTGAGGAAACTGGCCGGATTGGAGCTAAAATATGAATTGGGAGGATCAATTCAGCAATCGAAATTTCAGAAAGCTATAAATAAACTAAAAGTGATGAGATCATCTTCTCTAAATGCATCAAAATATCCTGACTTTTATATAGAAGAGCTAGCTCGTCATGTTGCTGACTTTTTGACTACTAATAACGTGTTGGATAACAACAATGGAATGATACCTTTAGCTGAGATCTTCCTTCTTTACAATAGATGCCGACAGGTTGATTTAATTACTCCCGAAGAGCTTTTTGATGTTGCCCAAAAGTTTGATACGTTAAACGTAGGTTTCAAGATTAAAAAATTATCACTCGATACATCTACAAAGCCGCAAACATCAGAAAAAGTACCTTCTATTTACATTGTTTCTAGATATGGGGCTGAAAAATTAACATCACAAAAGATAGTCCTTTATATATTTCAGAATCCTGGTACATCCGAAATTCAAATCCAGAAACAATTTAGATCAAACGTTGTGATTTTAAGATTTCTGCTGGATCATTTGGTGTGTTCTGGAGAGCTTGCTTTGGATAGAACATTAGAGGGCTCATTTTTTTGGCAAAATAAATTTTTGAAAGACTGCTAAAAATGACCTCATTGGTAAATCTGCATGTAATATAGATTTCAAATTTGTTATCGTATAATTCCCGTCTATGGAGTATTCCCATTAGCAAGCAGGTTTAAATGATTGAGGAGCATCAGCATTCATGACTTGTATCAGCTCGAGCTCGGTATCGAAACTATAACACCTATACAACGACTTCGAAGGTATGCAGTCGCAATTCATAATAAAAATCCGGAAATGCAAGGATGAAACTTTTGACAAGATTATGATTTTTATAGTGCACTTAAGAATGTGTCCTTGCCATCAACAACTTTATCCGTTGCTACAATCTTAGGTAAACTTTCCACCTGTTGTATTATGTAGTCTTTCTCTGCTAAAAAAAGATCATCGCCTCTCTCCTTGTTCAAGGAATAAAGGAATTCCAGTAACTTGTCTCTATTTTTCACCAAGATATCCACAATAGTTTTTTCCTTCCTGGGATTTGCAACAAATATTTTGAAAACATTAAAACCTTCGATTTGTATATTTTTGGATTTATCACCCAATAGTAACATGATAACTTTTAGATTCTCCACTTCGTTAACATAGTTTGTCATCAGATTATAATTAAGCTTAACCATCATAAGATCGGCTAAAAGCTTTGTAGATTCCCTCTTAGTAATGTAATTTCCACGCATTATCAAATTATTTATATTATCAATAAATTTTTGCGTATTATCATCATTGCAGAAGAATGTACTTACAACATCTGGATGTTCTCTGAAGAGATCGTTTAGTGTGGCAAATGCATCTGTTGCAATTTCAAAAGACTCACTGTCAACATAATTGAAATATGGCCAAAATGACTGGGTAGATAAAATCAACGAAGCTACCTGTTCATATTTTATTGCATCACGTAACATCAATCCCATATTCAAAGAAACTTCAACTTTTTCAGGACCTTGCATAAGAGCATATATAATTTTGGGGTTTTTCAGAAGATACTCCACCGTTATCAGTTTGTTAGAAACTTTTTGCCCCAAAAGGAAGGTAAAAAGTGACATCACAGTTTTACGTGAATCAAATTCAATTTCAGCAAGATGTACAATTAAATTGTATATTAAATCTGTATTAATAACTTCCTGGCAGAGATGTGCTATGGATTCATTTAAGGACTGTGCTGGATCGGTAAAAGCATGAACATCACCATTTATAAACATCTTCAAAGCCGCTAAGTGCCTTGTTATATCATCTTGTGCCTTCTTTTTATCTGACCCATATGATAAAGCATCTAGCTTGGTAACCTGTTCATTCAACTGACGAACGGTATCACTTGTTGTCTTGGTGCTTCTTTTGAATAGGAATGCCATGGGTTATGTCCTAGTATGAGTAGAGTAAAAGAAGGCAGATAAAAACATCAACAGAAGTGCACAGCTTAAATTTGCAGAAGGCTAAAAAAATAACGTCAGCTACAGGATTCGAACCTGTGCGGGCAAAGCCCAAAAGATTTCAAGTCTTTCTCCTTAACCACTCGGACAAACTGACCAACTTAAAATTGTAAAGGAGTTGGACCTTGTTGT